>JACGDI010005224.1:12027-32909 GCA_014898725.1 Jacaranda copaia | reverse complement strand
AATGCTGGATCATTATTGGCTTTGATTGATTTTATTGTTTAATTTCAATTTTGTCAACGATGTATCACCAAAAGCTTTCACTTCATCAGTTATAATGTAATACAAACTCTGTTACAAGCCGCATTACATATTTTCGTAATGTGGAAGTGAAGCTCTGAAACGTTGGGAAGACATACACCATGCACTTGAAATGATGTTGAATAGATGATTACATGGTTTTGGTCAAATTTACTAGTTATTGTAATTATCATTTTGACTGTCATGATAATACGCCAAGAAAGGTCTCTCAACCAGATATTTGGTTTACCACGTGGAACACTTCTCAACATTGTAAGTAACAAAGTCACTCCTAAAGTCCTTAACGATTTTACCTCTTTTACTCTGTCTAGGTTCGTTCAGTTCTCTAGGAACTATGTCACTACTACTAGGACCACCCCCTACATTTGGCATCTTTTCCACATGATCAAGAATCGATATAGACTCAAGGGTTGAATCTAAAGAAACGTTTTAAGCTATACTAATCTTCATGGAAAACATGTTCTCAAAAAACGTAGCATCGCAAAATTCAACTATAGTGGTCACATCTATGCCTGAAATTTCTGATTTAATAACCAAAAATTTCATTACATAAGATGTTTCCACATAGCCTAGAAAGACTATATCAACAGTCTTAAGGCCTAGCTTCTTCCTCTTGTGCACAAAGACTAGTACTTTTGTAAGATAGCCCCACACTTGAAAGTACTTTAGGCAAGGTTTTCTATCTTTCTGGAATTCAAATGGAGTGCTTTCTTTATGTTTCAGAGGAACTTTATTTCGAATATGGCAAGTCGTATTTAGAGCTTTCCCACATGTATTTTTGCAATCCAAAATTCAAAAGCAGACTGTTAATCATGTTTACAAAAGTTCTATTCTTTTGCTTAGCTATCCCATTCGAAGTGGGAGAATAAAGGGCAGTTTCTTCATGAGCTTTGCCAAAATTCTGACAGTATTCATGAAATAGGTTTGACCAATATTCGCCACTCCAATTTAACCTTAATGGTTTAAGATTTTTACCAATTTGTGTTTTGCCTTCATTTTTCAACGTAATGAACTTCTCTAGTGCTTATTTTTATGTTTTAATAAATAAACATAGCAATACCTACTACTATCATCTATAAAGGTGATAAAATATCTTTTATTGTCTTTTGTTAAGATCCTATTGAACTCACAAATATATGTGTGCATTAAGTCAAGAATTTCAATTTGCTTTTCAACCGAGTGGTAAGACTTTCTCATTTGCTTAACTTCAGCACAAATTTAACATTTATGGCCTCATTCAATATCATGTTTAGGAATTAAATTTAAGTTCATCATTCTTTTGACAGAACTAAAATTTAAATCTCCTAAACGACTGTGCCAAATAGATGAATTCTCAATAACATTAACAATAGGAGAATTAGAAAAATTAACTTTATTTGGACCAATAATGTTCTCAACTTGCAATTTAAACAAACCATTGAAAAGATGGCATTTACAAATAAAAGTTTCGTAATATAAAATGATAACTTTATTTGACTTGAAAGAAATTTCATAACCCTCCATAACTATTACAAAATCACTTATTATATTTCTTCAAATTGTTGTCACAATGCACCATCTGCAGAGATAGTATGTGCCCCAAAGGAAATTTCAGGTCCACGTGCCTATACCGAACACTTTGGCTGCACTTGAGTTTCCCATCGTCATAATCCTTCTGCTAACAAGCTAGTAAGACCCAAACAGTAATTTATCAGCACAACTGTGCACAGTAGCACCAATATCTATCAGCTAGTCATTTAGTTTATAGATAGAGAATAATTCAGGTTTAAAGAAACGTACTCGTCAACAGATGCATCAGGAACTCTAGCTTCATTGGTGTCTCCAACAACTATGTTGGAAACTGGTCCGGTAGATTGGGCTTTAGCCTTAGCTTTCTTGGGGGGACACTTTTTAGCCCAATGCCCTTTTTATCCATAATTCTAGCAAGGCCTGTTTGTCTTTGGTTTCTTATTATTTTTAGCTTTTCCTTTATCAATGGCTTTAGTGTTCAAGTTCAAGTTGACTTTTTTCTTTCCTACAATCAAATTAGCTTTAGGATGATACTCAACAGGAACATTGTGAGTTTGATTCCTATGTTCCTCTTCAATGCTTATGGTGATCATCAAATAATCTAAAGTCAATTTTTCTTTTTGATGCTTTAGAGTCATGTCAAAACTTTCTCATGACTTGGGGAACTTATCAACAATTGACATTAGCATAAATTTCTTAGGAAGTTTCATCTAAGCATTAACTAGGGAATGCTTTAAATTGATTAATTCATGTGTCTGTTTAGATACAGACATGCCTTTAACCATTTGATACTTCAGGGATTTGGAAATCAAATACTTTTTGAGCCTTTGCTCTTCAGTATTATATTTTCTATCCAATTCTTCTCATAAAGACTTAGCCGAGTAGGAATCAGAATAGTATACATCAAAGAGTGTATCAGACAAAGTTGATAGAATCACTCCTTAAACAATTTGATGCTTCATTTTCCAATCAACTATTTCTGTGTTCTTAAGATTAGTTTTAGTTGATTCTGGCATGGTCAATTGAATCAACGATAGAAGACCTTTCATCGTTAGCTAGATTGTCATGTATTGTTGCCAATGCTTAAAGAGCTGGCTTGAGAACTTTTTCAATAGTTCGAAAAGGTCAACTTTTGCTGACACAACTTCACCAATAGCACAAGTATTTCAAGCCATGATAGATTTCTAGCAAAAATCCTAAAGCAAATTTCCAGGCAGGATTCCAAAACAGGATATCAAATCAATCAAGATTCCTAAACATGATATTTAATCAAAATTTCAACAGATAAATAACACACAAAATACTCATTTCTTCAAGATTGTTGTTGTGAAGATATACCAACATGCAATAGTGCAACGCAATAAATATTGTAAATCAGATTATCAGGATTTAGTAATCACAATGATGGCAAAATGTATATTTTTATCAATTTGAAATCCAAATATAGCATACAAGATTAAGATATATATATACAGCATATTCAAGGCATAATAGAATTAATGCATATATTTAACTAGATACGAGTCCAGGAAAAGCCAAAAATTACATATCAATCGAGGCATTAAAACAATAAAGCATGCTATTAATATAATTTAAATTAGATACACAATTTTTAAAAAAATTTAGCATAAGGATCCTGTATCATAACAAAATCAATCAAATGACTAAATCACAGAATTTTGTTTGTCTTGAAAAAATGAGTGCCCCAATTCACTAGTGTAATAGGTATAGTGCTGCTTCTCCCAAGATGAGATAGTCCAAAATGATCAAGTGCACTCTGTCTCGTTCACCTTAAATAGTATTCAGTCGTTGGAATCAGAATCAGATAGCCGAATATCAGAATTTTGGGAAAGGAATATATAAATAGTTGAATATGAGTGTATCAAAATATAGGGCTGGATGATTATATTAGAGCAAAAAATATCAGGATAAAAAGGAGAGAAGAAATTTGAGAGAGCAACAAGGTGAGCAGAATGCTTTTGCATATGCAGTATATTCTCCAAATCTGCCAGAGGTAGATTATTTATAGAGGGAATTAGGGTTAGAGTCTACCAGTTAATAGTTTCTAACACATCACCCCATCCAATAGCATTTTGCCACATCGCCTATACACACACACACACACATCCAGTAGCATCATGCCACATCATGTGACCATCTCTGCCAAATCCTAAATTACAAGGCCAATCTCCAACGGGTTTTGACTTAGATAGACCCTTATTCGACTAACCCTTATTCGTGGTTAAGTATTTTGAAAATTTGAAATTCCAAATAAATTTTATCCAAAAAAATTAAATTAAGATTGAGACATTCGCCTCAATGCTCACGCCCAAACTCGGCAACGACGCATGCATGGTTCACTTATATAAACCCCTTAAAAAATACTATATCAAGCATTCATACTTAAGTGCAATATAAACTAGTCCACACTAGTTTGTAAACCAATGTTGGACAAGTCAAGGGTTGAAATAACCCTTTAATTCCTACAAGCAAGTCTTCTCTTTCTCAAAGCATCAATGTGGGACAATTCAATACTTAATCATTTATTCTTCCTTCATTTTAACCCTTTAATTATCTTTGAATTCCAATTGTAATTGACATCCATCCAAATAATAATTAAACATGCAATTAGGCTTGATTATGCCTATTACAACATATTTATCATTTTTTCATATATTAATTATTAATCTAGTTAATTGTCCATCATATTTAGATTAAAAGTTGTACGCAAATTATATATATAATAGCTTTGGTATGTACATAATTATATTAAACTCTGGGCAAATATATATACATATATATATTTATATATATATCTCAAAGCACAAATTATAAAGTGTTGTAATTGGCATAATTAGCATAATTAATTGTTAATTAACTTTGAATGGTTGTCAATTATGGTTGGAATTCAAAGATTAATTGTGGTGATGCAATAAAGGAAGGAATTGGTTAAGCATTTCTTGTTGAATTGTCCCATATGGAATGCTTGAGAAAGTGGAGACTTACTTAGACATTATAAAATCAAGTGGAGAAGTTGAAGGGTTATTCCAACACTTCACTTGTCCCACATTGGTTTTATAAACTAGTGTGGACTAATTTATATTGAATTCAAGTAAGAATGCTTAATAAAATATTTTTTAAGGTGTTCATATGAGTGGACCACACACGCGCTGCCGCTGCTGCTCAGACCGGCTCCGAGTCACGGGCGCAGGCGTTAGGGTGAATGTCTCAGTCTCAGTCTTATTTTTTTGGGACAAATTCGGTCTGAATTTTGAACTTAACTTGGATAATCGGATAAGGGCTGACTCAGTCAAGACCCATTAGATTAGTCTACTCTGATCAGACTAAATCAAATCTTTGAAAATTAAGATGAGATTTGGTCGGATTGATAGAGATTAAACGGGATTTGGCAGAAGGACGTGGGACACGTGGTGTCATATTGATGGACGTGTGACGTGTGTGGGACACGTGATGTGATACTGGTGGACATGTGTGACTGACGTGGCAGAATATTATTGATTGGGTGACGTGTTAGAGGCCATTAACTGGCGGACTCTTACCTTAATCCCGCCTATAAATAGACTGCCTCTGGCAGTCTTCAAACATACAACATTCGTCTCTTAACACACCTAAGCATCATACTTCTGCCCACTTTCTTGCTCTCCCTCAAGAATCCTTCCCTTATCCTCTCAAAAATATTTCCTATTCCAAATTTAGATATATGCGCTTATCTCATTCTTATTTGACGATTGAGTCTATTTGAGATGAACGAGTCGGAGTGCACCTAATCGTTTTGGACCATCTTATCCTGGAAGGAGCTGCGCTGTACCCGTTGCACTGGTGAGTTGGAGCACTCGTTTCTTCAAGGCAAACAGAATTTCTCTATGATTTGGATGTTCGATTGATTTTGTTACAATACAGAATTCTAATGATAAGTTTATTTTTAAATTTTGGTATTTACATTAGATAAAACTGACAACATATCTTATTGTTTTATTGTCTCGGTTGATGTATGAATTTTGGCTTTTCCTAGACTCATATTTGATTAAATAATTGCAAAAATTTTGATTTGCTTTGAATTTGATATAATATATTTGAACATGCATGCTGTATGTTTAATTCTGACGACGCACGTTAAATCTGATATTACATGCTTGATTTAAATCTCATATTGATAAAAACGTACGTACTGACTTAATTATGATTATCTATTCTAATTCCTGATAATCTAATTTTTATATTTATTTGCATGTTTGGTATATCTTGCTGCGAATTTATTTACAACATAAAGAACTGAAAAACCAGGAACCTATCAAAACATAAATGGTGTTGGAGAGAACGTTGGCACGATGGCTGAAACTGCTCTTTTACTGTCATCATGGTAAAAAATCTCCATTTACAGGAAGTCAAAGACAAAAGGAAAAGAGCGGTCATTTCCATTATATAATATATGTATATTCTAGGTTTATTGTGGGGTGTATTAATGCAAGTTTTGTCCACAAGCAAGGATCACTTGATTTTTGGTCCAACATTAGTTCTTTTCCGCATTGGATTCTTTATCTTAATTTTTGTTTCACGATTTAAGAATACCAAGGCCGTTAATTACTTAATTTTTCCATTAGTTCCATAATTGGACAGAGCAAAATCGTACATAGCCTAAATTACGTGATGAAAGATGGAATTTCCCATAAAGATCAAATAGTTCAAATTAAGCCAACAACAACAAAATTCACAAAGATAATAATCTTGTGAAGCTGAAGACCACCAATATCATCAATTAAAACTTTAAAACTTAGATCTTAACCGGTTAATTTTAACATATATTATATTAAATAGTCAATAGGTCTTATCTCTAACAACTTATACTTCTACATTAAATGGTTACAAAATAAAATTACAGGCAGTAACCATGACCAGAGTAAATAAATAGTTAGGCAAAAACACCTCAAACCAAATAGTATTGAGACGCTCAAGACATTTAATTGATACTACTAATCTTTATAATATTTTATACTATAATGTTCAATGTCCAACACCTTTATTTCCGGAAAGTTGCTGAGATTATCGCCTGCTTTTCTTTTTCTCCCAAATATTCTCAAGTCTTTTTCTTTGAAAAAACTATATCTGTATATATAATATATATAAATATTTAATATTTTGTAAAAGATTGTACTTTCAACAGTTACTTGGGATATGTGCAACTTCAGCAGGATGGCTAGGTTGTCGCGTTGTTCATTATTAATTGGTTGTCCCACTAGTGTCCTCAAGTTATAAAATGAGAATAAGATGAAAGAAGTAAAAATGAGATAATGATGCCATCCTAAATATTCTCTATGAGTTGACCCATAATCAAGATGATTCATTGAAGGCTTCTCTTTCCCTCCTAGCAAACAAGATGCAAGGCCAAGTTGTCAAAGCTGCAGTCAAGAAGAAGAGCTAACCAAGTTGCAGCCTGGAGGAAACCAGGAAGAGTTGATCGAACTGCAATAGGAAGAAGCCTAAAAGAGTTGTATGAGCTATGATAGGAAGAAACTAGGAAGAGTTGTCCAAGCTACAGTAGGAGGAAACTTGGAAAAGTTGACCAAGCTGCAGCCAGAATGAAACTTGGAAGAGCTATCTGAGTGGCAACAGAAAGAAACTAGGAAACGTTGTCCAAGCTTTAGTAAGAGGAAACCTGGAAAAGTTGATTAAGTTACAGCTAGGAGAGATGAGACTGAGCTAAGCCCCTTATTTGATCTTGGCTCAGCTCAGTCAGCAAAACAATTTGATGAAAATGAAAAGGATTTTTTGAAATTATAGAAAGTGGTTAGAGATCAACATACACGTGGCAATTATATGTGACTCTATATAGATCATGGCTAGTAGTGGGCTAGATATTAGTAGTATATGGTAGTTGAGAGGAGAAAGTGGGGGTTGATGTATTTAAATCTTGATATAATTGAAAGAAGATATCTGATTTTCAATTTTTTATAGAAAATTAGAGTAATTTCTTTGAGTGCATTTTTTCTTTTATTGGTGCTATTTTTATTTTCGCATCAATTGGCACCGTTTATGGGAAACCTTTGAGTTGGGATATGAGAAGATGAGTGAGTCAAGACGAAACATGGAGGGGGAGATGTTAAACGCCCCATAGGTTGAGCAAGCAGGAACCTTGTTCGAAAGGAGATTGTCTAGTTTGCTAAAAGAGGTTGCAGCACTAAAGCGGAGAGGTTTTCTCCTTATACCCCCTGGAATGGGATAGTTGACACCTGGGCAATAGAGTTTCTTGTATTCTACGATTAATCCCTTCATCACTACCCAAAAATTTGAAATTGGGCAAGTTTTGTTTTCTACTACATTGCTTTTTTCAATGGTGCCTTTTTTACCAGGGATGCCACCACTTAGTTTACCATTCCCTATTCTTGTGTTCATGTCTCTTCCAACACCTTCAATGGTTACCACACCTGTATCTGTAGTAGGAGTTCCACCTATACTAGCATTAATGCCAACAGGAAATGTTCAGACTCTCTTTTCCTACGACTTAGGGAGAGAAGTCGAGCAGCAGGCTCCTCTATCGTAGGGCCCCTTTCAGGAATGATGGCTCAAGGTAAGGTTGTGGTAAGACCTCCATTCCCTATGCTGCTAGGCAGGAATTTTCTTGGGAAGCCAGAACTTATTGTAGCACCCATCATATAGCCATCAAATAAGCTAGAGAAGCGAGTAGAGGTATGCAGCTTGTGCAAGAGAGGTCTGGTCAAGGATGCTAACAAAAGGATAGAGAAGTAAGAGGTGGTTGAGAGTCAAGTATCCATATGCCCTACCAGGTTCTAGAAAGGAAAAGAGTTACCAACTAATGTTGTTGTAGAGATAAAGGATATGAGGAGAGAACTGAGGGAGATGAAAAGCAAAATAATAGGGAAAGAACAGGAGGCGTCAGGGAGTTGCCTTTAGAGGATTCGATCCTACTAGACCCTTTCTCAAACAATCATAAGTTATTTTCCATACATAAATACATTGGAGGTTTTGATTCTGCTGACCATTTATGTGAATTTGAAAATTTGGCACTACTATATCAATTTGCAAATGAGGTGAAGTGCCGAACTTTCTTAACCACTCGAAGAAGAGTGGCTTAGAAATAGTTTGGGCAACTGCCTCATTGATGCATTTGCATTTAGGATTTTTCTCATACGTTTCTGCATCAATTCACTAGCAATAAGCGTTACTGTTGAAATATCCAAAGTTTTCTTTCATTCCGATAGGGAAAGAATGAAATGCTGAGAGGTTTTGTTAAGAGATTCACCAGAGCAGCCCTAGAAGCTCCGTTTGCCACTCCAAAAGTGCTGGCTAGCACTTTTACATAGGCACTGAGGCCTAGATCATTTTTATGATCTTTGAGTTAGAAGCCAATTGATAGTTATGATGAATTATTACGTCGAGTTGAGAAATACATTTATGAGGAAGAAGCATATGAGGCTAAGGAAAGAGTTAGGAGAAAAATGCAGGGATAAGAAAGATAGAAGTAAGAGCTCAACTACGGAATTTTCAAAACTTGAGATGTTGCTACATGTAAATGTGGTCTTGTGAACTTATTTATTGTTTCATTATCATTTGTTAATTTTCATTCCTACTTTTAGTTTTTTATAGACCTAATACATATTTCACATTTATAAATAAGGGTTGTTTATTTTTCATTATCAACTCTCTCATATATAGAAGAGCTCCAATGAGCTTGGCAAAAAACTCTAATGAGTTGAAAAAAGCTCCAATGAGCTCAGTGAAGATAAAACTCGAATGAGTTGAAAAAAGCTCCAATTAGGTCAACAAGAAGAAGAGCTTCAATGAGCTTGATGAATACAACTCTAATAAGTTAAAAAAAAAAAAATCAAAGTACCAATAATGTGAAAAGGGCACCAGGAAGCTTAGTTAATAGCTTGAAGATGGATCAGCTCACGTTTTTCTTATACCAAGGAAGATTGTTATCTTTTAGGTTGGTTAGTTGTCTGGTTTCGATTTTAAATAATAAGGAGCCCATCTCTGGATAATATTTAGTTTGGCTATAGACCATCTCATAGGAAAATTCTAAAAATATTTAGATTGAAAAAGATGGGGAATGATGATGCCATCCTAAATATTCTCTATGAGCTGATCTGTAATCGAGATGATTTAATGAAGGCTTCTCTTTCCCTCTTAGTAAACAAGAGGTAAGGCCGAGCTTTCAAAGTTGCAGTCAAGAAGAAGAGCTAACCAAGCTGTAGCCAGGATAAAACCAAGAAGAATTGACCAAACTGTAGCTCAGATGAAACCAAGAAGAGCTAACCAAGCTACAACCTGGAGGAAACCAAAAAGAGTTGATTGAGTTGTAGTAGAAAGAAACCTAGAAAAGCTGTCTAATTTGCAATAGGAAAAAACTAGGAAGAGCTGTCCAAGTTGCAGTAGGATGAAACTTGGAAAAGCTGACCAAGTTGTAGCCAGGATGAAATTTGGAAAAGCTGTCCAAGCTGCAGCAGGAAGAAACCAAGAAAAGCTATCCAAGTTGTAGTAAGAGGAAACTTGGAGAAGTTGACTAAGTTGCAGCCAGGAGAGATGAGACTAAGCTGAGCCCCTTATCTGATCTTGGCTCAGCTTGGCCAGCAAAACAATTTGATGAAAGAATAGAGGATTTTCTAAAATTATAGAAAGTAGTTAGAGATCAACATACACGTGGTAATAATATGTGACTCTATATAAATCATGGCTAGTAATGGGCTAGATATTAAGAGTATATGGTAGTTGAAGAAAGAAAATGGGGGTCGACGAGGTGTTTACGTTTTAATATAATTGAAAGAAAATATCCGATCTTTAGTTTTTTATAGAAAATTAGAGCAACTCCTTTGAGTGATTTTTTTTTCACTTGGAAGCCAACAAACCCAAGATTTGATTGTTAATCTCAAGAAGAAAAATGCAAAAATGACCTATAATCCCCACAAAGCTATAAAATTTGAAGTACACTCTCCAATGACATTACTCATTTAGAACAATGATAAAAGTAATTTTCTTTCCAACATCTCAAATGCTCAGATAAGTATATCCATGCAATGTCTAAATTCCCAGTCAAGTAAGGCGCCATTGTAGAACATTTGGTGGGATCCAACAATATTAAGAATGAAACTTGGAAAAATATTAAAATTAGGAAAAGAAAATAAAATGCATCTGACCAAAGACACCCAAAAAATATTTGATATTAGGTGTAAACTAGTACTTTAAAGAAAGGAGGCATTTTCATTATGATATATTAGTATTAGTACTAGCGTATATGTATATATATAATATTACTACTATAATATAAGCACCGATACGTATGGCTTCACCGCTGAGACGTGTGGGCTATTTTCCAACCTTTTTTTCTTTTGGTTTTTGCTTGCATGAAACGGTGTCGCTTTGATGTTTGTTGCTCTGTGGGGTGGTACATTATGCTATTTTAGTTGTATGTTGTTTTGTTTTTTAGTTGGTTTATGGTGGGACCCACAAAATTGGTTAGAAGAAAAAAGATTTTTTTTCTTTTTTCTTTTTCTTTTTAATTCTAGGTTGGCATGTGGGTAGGAGTTGTTTGTCAATTTGATTTGTAATTGTGGATTTGTGGTAGGGCCTTGCCCCATGGATGAAGGAAACAATGGTAGGCTTTGATTTTCGAGAGACAAGGCTTTGGTTTTCGAGAGACAAGTTGTGCCTTATTTTATTTTACAATTTTTTTGGCCCCAACTTACCTTTTGAAAATGACATCGTTTTATTCGTATTGTATGTAGCCTTTGGTTTTCAAAAGAAAAGTTTTGCCTTTTCTTATTTTGCAAATTTCTTTTTCCCAACTTATTTTTAGAAAACAATATCTTTTATGAAAAATTCATGTACTTAGCAACAAGACAAGACTGCAATTAAAATTTACCCCCTCTAGATAGGGTAGCAATTGAAAAGCCTAAAAGCCTACCCCACTCCACACCCCTTCTACCCCTTAATGAGGATTGAGGATTCTAAGGCTTGGATTGGTTGTGTTTTCATTCTCATTTTCTGTTTTCATCGATTTTGAATGTGTTTGTGTTTTATTTTTGATTTGCATGTGAAAATAAAAATGTGATTGATTGTGAATTGTGAAAATTTTTAAAAAAGTAAATTGAAAATTAATATTTTAATATAATAGTGTTAAACATTTTAATGATAGTATTAATCATTATTGGTTAATTGATTGTAGGCTCTATTTTCGTGAAAACATAGAAAACAAATAATTATTTAATAAGTCAGTTGAAGATGATGTGATGAAAAATTAGAATTAAATTTTATGTGGGCTCCATTGTCTTGGAATGATGGAAAAAAATTAATATTTTAATTAGTTGGTGGATTTTAAATATTTTTAAATTAGTAGGTATTATAGATTTTTTATATGTATGAAAATGAAAATGGATGGTGTTTTCATTGAAAATGCTACAAATGATAGCATTTTCTACTTTTGAAATAATGTAAAATGAGAAAATGTTGTTGTAGAACACAAACAATCGAGCTCTAAAACTCACCCTAGGTCACTACCCTGCACCTTTCCTGATTTCTCAAAGTTTTATATGCAACTATGTATCGATTAATGGAAATACCATAAACGCAGATTTGTTTCTATTTTTTAGTTGTTTTTGTAGTGTGTCAGTTATCTAGCTAATTTGCTTCCAAGCAAGAAATGTTAGATGAGTCATCGAACTCTTTTGGTTCTACAACAAAGAATTCAGAAATTTAGCAGCGACTCTACCACTGCCACCCCTACTTTGGCCACCACCGCCGTGGCTCCAACTTTGATCCTTGTCTTAGTGAACTACTCAAGGAGGAAGACTTTGCTAGATTGCTTTCCTCTGCCTCATTGGTATACTTTTTATCTCATTTTATAATTGGATTTTTTTTTCCATAATAATTTTTTTATTCTTTTTTTATTTTTATTTTTGTTGGGCTTGTTGAAGGTGTAGATGAAATTCAAGACAAATAGCATGTATGTATTCCTCTTGAAGTACAAACCTTTTGCACACACCTCTGATTAGTTAAGTTTTTGGTGCGAGGGTGGTTCCGTTGATGAATTTGCTATAGTACAGGGATTTCAACTGAAGGATAAGCATCTCTACTTTTTTTTTCATTTTTTCTTCTGTGTTTTAGCTTTTCTTCCTTTCCATCTTCACTTTTTTATCCTTTTTTCTATTCCATATGTCTCTTCGTTCATCAGGTTTGCACTACTGAAGCACCACTCAGGTAAGCTATTCTTTTTCTTTTCTGTTTTAGGTTTTTCTTCATTTTATTTAGGGGAAAAATATATTCAGCTCAAATTCATGGGTGAAAGGTAAAGGAGTTTTTGGGATTTAATTTTCCTTTGATACATGTATGGAACATATGGATTGGAGCTCTTTCCCTTATTAAATTATTTTTTTGTTATTATTTTGGATTTGTGTTTGGTTATTTTGTTATAGATAGGATTCTTTAGTGTGTTGTTTGGAATATTTTCACGTATGCAGATTTTTGATTCTGTGTTCTGTCTCTTTTACATCCTCTTATTTTTTTCTGTTGGGTTTTTGCTTTCTATTGGTATTTAAGTTAGATATACATTTATGGTAATTAAAGTGGTTGTGTTTCATTTTTTCTTTTTTCATTTCTTTTTCAAAATGTGGTTTATGTTTTTCTTACTATATATGATTGCTTCAATATTTGAGTGTTTGTACATGGTAATTATGGGTTAATATTCATTACTTTGTATGAGTACCAATTTTGTCGCTTTCTGTGTTCTTGAGCTCGATTTAGAATTTTGGCTTTTTTCCTTATAATTTTGAGGATGATAGTGTAGATTTGGTCATGGTGCTTTTTAGTTATTATTATCTATACGAGTAAGGATTCATGCTTTCGGCAATTCTCATATTTTTAGGTAACTTCAGTCTATTGTTAATTTCTTCATATAATATTTTTGTTGAAGTTCCAACTGACATTCCATGTTACCACAGGTTCAGAAAATTGTTTCAATTTTGAATCTTGATATTTTGTATCATCCTCATCCAAGAAATAGCCCATGTTTTTGTCTCAATATTTCTCAAATGGGTGGGAAACAACATTTGCCTTACATGGTCAAACAATAGGTCCACTGACATGAAGCTAATATGATAATATAAACTTTAATTTGCTTGCGTGTCACGTGTTGACAATAAATTCTTCTTGTACTCTTGATTGTGAAATACAATCTTAAGAGCAACATCGTTATTATTATTTATTAGTTGTATTGAAGCTTGGTCACAAAGTTTCTCATAGCAAGTAATATATTTCTGACTTCAACTGCAAAATCATGGGTAGAACAAAGAAAAATATTGGACATCAAGAATACTTATGGCACTTGAATTTTATAACTTTAATCATCGCACTTTTGTCGCATGCTACCCCTCTCATCCAATTGGTTGTTTCCCTTTTAGCGAATTTTTGAATTTGACTCTTCTTGCTCTTCCACTTCTTTTGAATTTAAGTATTATTTCATTCGATTATTATTATTTTACCTTTTCATGATCTTTCTTTTTTCTTTTTCCCTTTTTATTTTTTTTTCTGAAAACTTGAGCTATGAGCTCCATTTACTTATGTGGATTTTAAGTTTTCCTATGCATTTATTTTTCTAGTTTTTAAACTATGATCTACTACAAAGATATCTTTTATTGGTTGCTTAAAACATAAGTTGGTTATTTAAGTAATGTTTTGGCAGTATGATGCTCTAATCCCTTTTATGAATTCTTTCTTTCGTTTTCTCATGGAGGATTTCTTTTGGGGCAAACTAGGAACAACAACCAATAGTTCTGGTGGTCAGATTAATAGCTTGAAGTTGAAACCATTAGACAACCTCAGGTGGCAAAAAGTTGTGTCCAAAATTAGTGGAGCTGTTTTAGTAGGAAATGTTCCTAAAAATATTAATCAAAAGGTTTATTTCTAACTTTATTTTCCTCCTTTTTGACACTCAAGAGGTTGTTTCACTTGTCACCTGATGAGTAACTGCATATTTAGTTTTAAAATGAAATCATTGGCAAAGTCTCATTTTTTATGTTTTCTAGTAAGATGAAGTTTCACTAGCTCGACATCTTTTGTAGACTTTTGATAAGAAACTTAGAAGAGTGTTCGGGCATACATGACGTAACCAACAAGCATATTTACTTGAACTAGAAAAATATTAGATTTTTTTTGCAAATTTTAGTGTTCAGTAATGGTGGTTATTTTGGTGATAATATTGTGACTATGATTGCAAGTGGTACTGGTTAATGGGTTCAATTGTTATTGATAGTATGTAACAGTACCTCTTAGCAACTAAACAAATTTCTTATGACCTTCTCCTCTCTGATTTCAAATCTAAAGAGAATTGAAACCACAAACTGATTGAAAGCATGATACTGCATCATTTTTAAGAGATATTCCATTTCATGGAGAATACATAATATGTTTTTGTCACTTGGAAATTTCTATTGTAAACTTATTTTTTTGCTGACCAATGATTTTTGCAAGGTTATTCAGTATGTGCAATTTCTATAGGAAAAAGTACTAAGGTATGGAGGAGACCTTGAAATTATGAGCACACAGAGCCTGGTGGGGATGAGGATGGCAACTTCGTCCATAAACATAAGATAAGTAAGTAAAATAGAAAAACTGGATTGTTCTTATCAATTTCTATTGGATTCTTTTGTATGTTGTAAGATATTGTACAGAATCATCTTGTTGTTTTCATTTTTTAACCTTATATCTTGTTCTTGAACACGAATATTAACTGGAATATGGAGCATAAGAGCTCAAAGATGGATGAGATAGGAGCAATAAAAGTAGAATGCTGAAAATTGGTGCTCGATCTTTCAATTTTGTCTTCACATGAAGTTGAGAATTGACAAATTCTTTGCTTACTGTCCTTAAGTTATCTAAGGTATATAATTAATTATTAGTGAAAACTTATTTTTGTCATCATGCTTCATTTTATTAATTCCAAAAATACAAGCTTCTTAGTAGAGTAGTCTGGTTAGAAGTGTCAAAATGCCTCTTTTCTTGATTTATAACTGAGTTGGCTCATTTCGATATCTAATAGGTTCAACCTGGCTAAGTCAAATGAGCGAAACTAAGGCACCACGTAATTTGAATTTCTGTGAGCGAAAGCTTTGAACTCCTCACCAAAAAAAAAAAAAACAAAGATTAAAATATACATCAAATATTGTAACATTATTATCATAGCTCTATAATCAGTACCTTTAAAGAATTCTAGCCATTTGTGTCTGTATCTATGGCTACACAATTTTTTTGCATCCTTTGTCATGTAATATATTTGACATTGACCAAATTTAGCAATTAAATTAGGAATGTTGGAAGTTGAGAGCTTTAAAAAAACATCTTTTGTGTTTTTCACGCTGAAGAAGCTTTGTTGAAACTATAAAGCTACTTTCTGGGGTAATGGACCTCTAACGAGGTGAAAATGCAATTTTCTTGAAGATAACTTCTTTGTTTTTTGTTCCATGTGATATATTTTTTTAAATCAATTTCTAAACTCTAATTTTCAGCTTTAGAAGTCTCTAATTTATTTCTTTTATTAATATGCTTAATTTGAATTTTTTAAAGCTTTTCTCAATTTTTAAGATTGTATAAGAAGAATATGATCATTAAAATTTTGGTGCTATTATAGCAGGTCACACATGGCGCTATTCAATTTACAACATACAAGGAACTTTGTAAAATGGTTATTAATTTTAGAAATGAGGAAACTGAAGAATATTACAACATTGCTGATAATTCATTGGTGGGTTTCTAAAACCAATTATCACTTGTTATCTCTGGAACATTTTCTTGTTCAAAACACACAATTGATGAATTCACTGATAGTAGTGTACTTCACTTTCTGCAACAACATATATGTTTTTCCGTGTCAGTTTATTATGCTATCTCCTAGATGGATTACCTGTATATGTTCTTCCTAATCCATGTCATTAGTTCCTACATACTGCACTTATGAATGATTCTAAGGCTATATTGGGATTCATAAGAAATATTGAAGATAAATAGTTGAACATCCAAGAGTAAAAGTATAGCTCATAACCTAAATTCTATTTAGACTTGGGGATGTTTTGAGGAATTCTAAATTCTAAAGTTTAGCTTTCAAAAGAAAATTTACTTGGTGGTGTCAAGTGAGGAATCACAATATTATGGAAAGCTCTAACTTGCTGCTATGTTAGAAAAATAGAAGCATTTCTTGAAATTTCTATTTTGTTCCATTTCTATTGTTGAATTTGCCACTGTTTAGTCATGTTAGAAACCAGTGGAAATGATAACACATTGATAAATGGTTTTGGTTGCTCAAGCTTTATCATTTAAGATATCCATGAGAAAACAGCTATATTTCCTTTATTCCTGACTTCTTGTAGTGCATAGAGGCTGCTTTTAGATTGAACAACCTTTATTGATGAAAATGGATGGCATATAGTTGTGGATGGTTGATGTGCTTTTGCTCTAGTTGCTGATTATGTTAGGTATTATTGTAAATAGAATATCCTTCTAATGCACAATTTAGTAGAGTAGAAACTATTTTGTTGACTAGAACCTGAGCAAAAAATTTGCATGAAGAAAAATTTTGCTGGAAGTTTTTTCTTGAAAGTCTTTACTGCTAAAAATTTGTTGCTAAAACACTTTGTTGCTGAATCTTTGCTGGTGCACAATCTTTTTGGATGCTTGGTGACTATCTGGAGTTTCTGGGTAAAAAACACTGGGGCTTGTTGGTTTGTTTGACGAATTGATATTGGGACCTGCTAGAAATGAGTCAAAATCTTGAGATATAAAACCTAATTGGATTCTGAATTTTGCATGATTGAAATGATTTCATGGCATGAGAAGTGTTTTAGGTGTACGAAACTTGTCAAACCAATATAGATTTGTGTTGGATTGAGGAGGAGTTGAATCATGATGTAGTGTACAGTTGACTATCTACTAAAATTTGGTCAAAGTTAATTTTTCCTAAAAATTTGGTAAAAGTTGACTTTGTCCAAATTTTGGTGTAAGTTGACTTTTCTTTTTCTTTCAAAGTACTTGTGAAATAATTTGTAAATTCTTTACATTTGAAGATCAATATATAGGTTCAAAAATCATCTTTAAATAAGTTCTTTATTTATGTTATTGTCCTTAATTTATCAACATTTCTTTATCAATTTTTTTTTTAATATTTTCTATGTACTTATTTTATATAAATAAGTGATGTTGAAAAATCATCAAATTAAATAAAAATTTCATTTACTCTTATATTTTTTTAATTATTTAAAAAATAATTTTAAAATATTCCTTTCAAAATGAAAACTTTATATAATCTACATTTAAGAGTAAACTTTGATTAGATACAAAATAGAATATTATTTTTTACACACAAAAATTACCAAAGATTATATATAATTAAAATATATATTTAATTAGTAAAACGAGCACGATACTGCATGTTGTGTGGTGCCCTCTTCACTAAGTACATATATAAGTGTGCATGGGGCTTCTACAGTGGCAGCTCCTCAACCGGCGGACCCCACTTCTCCCTCTTTTTCGGTTTTCTTCTTTTTTTTGATCATTTCTTGAGGAACGACGTCGTTTCTGGATTTACACACCAAAAATTCACCGACGTTGACTCCTCCGTTACGCAATCGGGCCATCAGCTTACAATCCGACGGACCCCACCATTTTTTTTTTTTAAATTTTTCCCGCAGGTTTTGATCTTTTCACTGTCTACCGCTGCATTTGCCATCTGTCTTTCGGACTTTCCTCTTCCTCCCCT
The DNA here is from genome assembly GCA_014898725.1 of Jacaranda copaia. Taxonomy (NCBI): domain Eukaryota; kingdom Viridiplantae; phylum Streptophyta; class Magnoliopsida; order Lamiales; family Bignoniaceae; genus Jacaranda; species Jacaranda copaia. The sequence continues at coordinate 14,545 of JACGDI010005224.1, read as the reverse complement.
TGCTGTTGTGTTGTCTTCCTGTGTTCCACGTATTTCGGCATGTATTCATTGTGCGCCAGCGAAGCAGCCTGGTGCTTCTGCTGCTCTTCTTTTTTTCTGTTTTGGTTTCGTTGCATTTATTTGGGCAGAAAAAGGATTTGAAAATTTGCAACTGGAACGTGGGGGGTTTCTTAGGTTCCTGTAAGTATTCCTTTTTCCTACTGTATCCAGTAATTTATAAAAAAATATTAAGAAATAAATATATTTATATACTGTAGCATTTTTCATGTGTTAATAACTTATGATCTTGTGTATCAGTCAGATTATGATATATGCTTGCATGAGAAATTTCAAGAATGTTGTATTGAAGAGTTGATAATGATGATTGCTGTTCAGTTTCATTGTTGCCACTGTAATTAGGAAGGAAAAAATTGTTATTACTTGAAAAAGGAAATCGTTAATAAGTGTCACCCCTGAAATTGCTCTGTGTTTCTTCCCGCATAACAGTTTGCTCTTAGAATTTAACAAATTTGAATAGTTCAATTGTGAATTGAAGAAAAGGGACGATTAACTAAGAATTTTGTTATGTTTCTGACAATAATGGGAAAGAGGAGAATTTCTTTGTATACCTATTGAGTTCTTAGCTAATCTATTTTTTCTCCTTTTTTTCATTTTTTTTTTATTTTTATGTTTCAGAGGATAATGGGAAGAGGAGAATTTCTTTGTATAACTATTGAGTTCTTAGCTAACTCTTTTTTCTCTCTTTTCCTTTTTATGGGATGAATAGTTAATCTGACAGCCTTATTGATCAATTTTGAAGGGATCAATTCACCAAAAACCAGATAGGGACTGGTTTGAAACAGATGCAGTCTTACGAGTGAGGTTGGGAAACTTCCTCTTTTTCACAGTTCTTGCTATTTTCATGATTGGTGTAAAGAATCAGAAGGATCCTCGTAATAGTGTGCACCATGGAGGTTGGATGATGAAAATCATTTGCTGGTGCATTTTGGTCATACTGATGTTATTTGTTCCAAATGGCATTATCAACTTTTACGGTGAGAATATGTTTCTGCAGTTTAATATTAATAGAGTTTTAACATTATCCTTCAATCTTTCAATTGTTGTGCCCAATCGACATCTATAATGTGCCAGTAAATTCTAATCATAAGGAAACAAGTGAGTTGTCTGATTTTTGATAGAGCTAAAGTCAATTGAAAGCTCTTCATTGCATTTTGGTTGACAAATCAAAGAGTTGATGGCCTGTGTTTAATGCATTGAATTAAACTTGACCTAGGATCCGATTGTTAGATGAAAATTTCCAGCATCTTTCTCTTCTTTTTGTGAAATCAAAGAAGAATTGTTTAATCTGATAAGGATTATTTTTCACTCTTATTTTAGCAGTACCAAAAGGTGGAGAAGCCAAAGGTGGAGACACCGATTGATGAGAAAGAAATTCAGATTACAAACCAAGGCAGGATGTGGAGCTACATAACTTATGCCATGACTCCGCTTCAGGTATATATATTTGCTTATTTGGGCATGCCAATGTGTGGGTCTGTATAATTTTCCCTTTCCAGATGGTTCTACATCTCTAGCATTTATCTCAGAGGTAAAAATGCTGACTGCGTTGTGGGATGAAGCAGGCACTGTTTTGGATTTGAGGATTCATTTATTCCTGGTATTCTTAGTAAGTGAAACTGGTTATATAATAAAAGGTTAATGTTAACTATATGACTTTATGCAAGTTCTGGACCTCAGCTCCGCAATAGATTTTGCTGGTCAACTGTATATTTTAGGAACTTGTTTTGCTCCAAATTTCCTTCCTAATCCAAAGGGAATAGTGAGAAATCCTCCAGAAAGTTCATAAAAGTTTTTATTTTTTGGTTGTGAAAACATGATGAATATTTGAGCTTCTTAGAACAATAATAAATTTGGATGAGATATTGAAAAAAAAATGGATGTGGTGTTATTATGTTTTCTTTATGATTAAAAGTTTCTAGGCTGTTTAAATTTATTGTGATTTGCATGTTATAAATTGTTTTTGCTGGTATAGTTTTTATTTTTATCATGCTTTGTAGCTTCAAAAAATTTATGTCATATATAGATAACTTATGGTTTAGATGGTTTTTCTTAATTTCTTGTGTTTACTCCAAATTGGAAGTTCAACTCTCCAGCTCTGCTCAGGGAACTGGAAGTCCGATAAGGCAGATCAAATGCATTAGCTGTTCCAATGTGAGGATTGAATTGAATTCCATGTAATCTACAGATATCAAAATCACTGCTCGTTGAGGTCTTCTCTATTGGCAGGGTGAAGGTGTTGCAGCAGCTTTAGCAGTTCCAATGTGAGGATTCAATTGAATTCCATGTAATGTCCTATCAAAATCACTGCTCATTGAGGTCTTCGCTATTGGTAGGGCGAAGATGTTGCAGCAGCAAATAATGAAGCTGATGAACTCAATGGCCAATCTTCAACTATTGCACTAGTGCTTAACAACTGCACTTCAGGCAGCTCCGAAAATTGGATGGTGCTTTCAATCAG
>JACGDI010005224.1:0-10273 GCA_014898725.1 Jacaranda copaia | reverse complement strand
ATTGCAATTTTTTGTCCCACATTGCAATTCTATGTCTTTTTCTTTTTTACAATTTAAGAATGTAAAGGCAGTTGCCTTAACTACTTAATTTAGCCATTACTTCGATCACCAGAGAGAGCAACATCATACGTAGCATAAATTGTGTTGAATAATAGATATTAAGCTTATCTCATCTCAAAAGTTACTTAAAAGGATTGATGTGAGATCCTAATACATCCTACACATGCTCAGGGGTGAATATTTAGAGTATAAAATAATATAAGATGGGTGGTCAAACAATATTGGATAGCCCAACATTGAGAATATGTGATTTTAATATTATGTCAACGAATGAACTTTGTGCTTAAATTACCCTAAAAATTAGCTTAAAAGGTAAGGATTGTTTAAAATTATATATAGAAATTATAATTTATTTATTTCAATGATATGAAATACTAATATTTTGTGACAAAAAATGCGATTTCCCAAGAAGATCAAATAATCCAAAGTCAAAAACAACAATAGTGGTAAGGATATATAATAATACTATGAAGTTGAAGACCAAATCGCAAGTATCTTCAACTGGTTAATTTTAAAAATATGAAATATTCAATATGTACACTATCACTAACAACATCAATTTTTAAATTAAATAGTTATAAAGTGAAAACATAGGCACTAACCATGACCAGAATAAATAAATAATTAGCCTAGGCTTGTTAATGGATGGGATAATATCCTATTTAGGCCAAAAAAATTATATCCACACTCATTCTTATAAAGATAATGTAATGGGTATGGATAGGGTGAACACTCAAAAATTATCCATATGTTCAATACCCAAAAATTACTCATTATATCATATTTAAATTTAATCTATTAACTCAAACATTATTTGTAACGAAATTGAATATATGCTAATGATAAACTTTTTATATATAAAAATTACAAATGTGTGAATGAACAGCATTAATTAAATAAATTTTTTAACTAAAAAATTAAACTAAATTAATAAATTAACAAAGTTAAGATGGAGGAATGGGGAATTTTTTTTTTTTTTTTTTTTGTGAGATAGTTGGAATAACAACGACAACCACAGTTTTCTTTCATAAAATTAACAATGGTATAGATATTGTTAATAAAAACTGTTAACAAAATTAATTTTATTAATCAATAAACTTTGCTATAAAAACTTTATTAATGATAAAAAATTAAAAATAAAGATTAACTAAATTAAATTAAATATTGAAAAAGTTTTTTTTAATATTATATACCAAATAATATTATTAGTATATATTGAGAAAATTAGTCTATACAGTAAAAATATAAATTCAATAAATTAAACTTAATAGATTTTGGATTAAATAGAGTACGGTAGAGTTAGAGCTTTAATCTTTTAAATATTTTAAAATAAAATAGATATAAAATATTTTTATTTAAATATTTTAGGATAGAGCTTGAGTAGGATGAAATCTTACCTGTTCACAGGTCTAGGTTAGCCAAAAACACCTTAAAAGCAAGAGGGAGGGGAGGCGGGGGTCGCTCAAAAAGGATAGGGGAAAAAAGGGCCACATTCCCCTTAATTAATCCAATTTCATATGTGATGTACATAATATTGTACACTCTAATGTTCTGTGTCCAGCACCGTCATTTTCCGAAAAGTTGATAAGGTCTTTGCCTGCTTTTCTTTTTCTCCCATTTTTTCTGTCTTTTTTTTTTTTTGTTTTTTTTAATGTATTTTGTAAAAATTTGTACTGTAAACAGTTACTTGAGATATGTGCCACCTTAGCCAGTCGATCATTAAATGGCTGTCCCACTTGTGTCCATAAGTTACGAAACGGGAAAAACAAAAATGAGATAAAGAAGGCAACTTGAAAAATGTTAAAATTTGGGAAAGAAAATCAAATGCATCTTACTTATGAAATAGAAATTACAATATAACCTTTTACATGTATTGTTCTTAGTTCTTTTCTCAATCAGAGAATTGGATTATTGTAATTCTTGCTCCCTTTCATCCTTTCTAGTAATATTTAGAAGCTAATTCTGGAATCAATTTTCAGCCTAGAAAAAACAACATCAGTATGAAATTGTATGAAACTCCATTGGGAGAGAAAATAAAAATTATGATCAAATAAAAACAAGACCAGAAAAACTGAAATTGAAGACAGTAGTAGAGTTAATAGAAATTACGTACCGGACATCACAGTGATGTGGAGAACGAGCCCGATCTCTTTGCGACATGGATGAAACTTTCCTCTTTAGTCTCCTCCGCCAACCCCCCGCCGCCCGTTCTATACTTTTAATCCTCTCCGCCACCAATACATCATCCTCCGATATTGACGAAACAGATGGCCGCCCCTCAGCCTTCGTCTCTTACGGCCTACCCAGCGGCGGGATTCCTGGACTATCACCAATCTCCTCTCCACTCTCCCCGACGAGCATGACCCACAACACGTGACGAATTCCAACAGAAACTTCATACTAATTGTATACACCGACGCGAGAAGAGAAAGGCGGGGAGAGTGAAAATGAGAAGGCCATAATTAGCCATGTGATATTTTTCTTTTCTTTCTTTATGTTTCTTTCCGAGGACGCCGGGCGTTGAAATGGAAGCTCGGACGACTTGATTTGTGGCGCATTTCTACGCTTCCTATGTTCAACGATTATTATTACATACGTCGTCACTCGTTTGTGCGTGGGTATTCAATGAACGTGGTTGCGTTTTGCAAGAGGAGATATATGGAGGGTTTATTATTGCTCTGTTGATGGATAAGAGCTAAGTTCTGTCGTTATCTTGAACATAGAGATTAATGCGCCGCTAAATCATGAGTTTTACTGGTGACATTGTGAAGGGCTATTTTGTGAAGAAATCTGGGGAGATTTGTGCACGATAGGTACTTTAATAGATTCGCTTACCCAAATAAACGACTACTAGTTAGTTATTCGGACTTTGGCTTGTTTATGAGTCCTGAGAAAATTATTCCAAATTTAATTTGATTATATAAATTTCAAATTTTGCTTTTTGCTTTTCATTCCCCCCCAATTTTCGGTTGGATTCTTTGAACTGTCATTTTATTCACAAGAAATTATAGAAAACCACCAATATTTGACAAACCGTATATACTGCCTAACTAGTGTGGGAAAATGCAGCTTAAATCCTTTACACTATGTTTGGTTTAAGGATTTTGAGGAGGAAAAGAAAATATTAGGGAAAAGGAAAAAAGAAAGATAAGAAATATAAAATTTTAAATTTATTTGGTTGTTAAAGAAAATAATAAAAAAAAAAGAAAATGAAAAAGAAAAAGAGGAGTGATGAAAGTGTAGGCAAATGAAAGAGTACTTCAATTTGAGGAAAATGAATTTTCCTCACCATTTTGTGAGGAAAAATTATTTTCATCAAATACACTATATTTTTCCTCAAATTTTTTTTTAATATTTTTTTTACCAACTAAACAATTAAAAATATTTTTCTTAGGATTTTTTTCCCTCACCAAAATTCATGAACCAAAAATAGTGTTAATATTGCTGTTTTATTCGCGACTTGCAGGTTCCAAAACCCCTTTAATACTACGTGTAAACAGAAATCTCGTTATGCCCTGGATGAATTTGGAACGAGATAAATATCATTTGTTAAGTAACTTATCCTTTGTTAATTTAATCATAGATATTAAATGAGACACGTAAGGTTTTACTATCGATAATTTTATTTGCTAAGTTTATTAATAAATCATATAACTTAGTTATGTAATTCATTTTGTATTATATTTAATATAAATAGGAAAAATAATATTATCTAAATTTTAGAATTATCTTAATAGACACTTCTATTAGAAAATTATTCATTGGAGAAATACCCATTTTTTTTAGAAAAATATATATTTACTAGCTAAATACATTTTCTCAAAATGTGCACATAAAACAGGCAAATCTATTAATACTTGATGATGATAAGATCTGTTTGGTAGTATTCTAGGTTTTGATCTAATGCAATTGACCAAAAGGAAGGTCAAAAAAGATTGTTGAAGTGAAGTTGGGTTGAGTCCAACAACTAACTAAACACATTAAGCTAGCCAAAGTGCCCTTTGTAAGGCACTCCGATGCTCAGTTTAGTACTTAATTGACCAAAAGATAAAGTGGCAAAGTAAGCGTATTAAATGATAATGAACATATCTTGTTGAAGGGTAGCAATGGGGTATTTATAGGCTCCCTTTGGTGGTTGATATATTAGTGATGCCCTTACTTATATAGAGAGGGTCCTTGTCTTTAGTTAAGGACCTTTAGTGTTGGAATAGTGCCCCATAGCCAATTAGATTGGAATAGTTGAGGACCTTTAGCCTTTACTTATATTTCACTTGTGATACAATCTCAATTGAATGATATTCATCACAAATGGCCTTTTTCGTCTTATGTTTATTTTACTTCACTGGAATTTGGTTGAAACCCTTAGATCACACAAGACTATAGGACTTGGTTACACACTAGGTGGTGATCATGAAACAAGTTTTATACGGTCGTAATCTTAAAATATTCCAAGCTATAGAATCTTATGAGATAGGGCATCTAAGATTCGAATAAACTTGCACTAACAATGCATAAATCTAATGGATTGGATATTGCTCCGTTTCATGATCAATTCATATTAGACATGGGTGCATGTTAGTGAGTTCTTGTTAGAGAACAAGTTCACTAAAGGCCTACCCTGGAGAATCCACCTGATAGTTGTAGTGGAAAATTGGTAGTGGCAAATTCTCCAATTTACACTAGTGTATATAATTAGTCCTTTGACCTAAAGATTCATGGTAACCTTGTGTTTAGGTCCTCATGCTTTGATTCTTCCTTTACCACTCTATAGGTCATTTGGGTTGAGGTTGGGTATGAGCAACTTAGACATGGAGGTTTATGAGATTCAAGATAGGATCCATCTCCTCATCTTTGTGAAAGGTGAGTGCATCTCCTATGCATTCTATAGTGATCGATTCCATAAAATATTTGTGCAAGGTAGTATGATAATTTGAAAAAATGAGTTTTTCAAAGATGAGGTCATAAATGGGAATCAAACATTAGGAATAGAAACATAGTTATCTATATTATTGGGAAGTTGGCAAATATCATGCCCTAAGCCTTTTTCAGAAGATAGGAGACAGAAAGACCATATTTGCATGGCAAGTGTAGAGCTATAATGGTTCTCCATGAGCATATTCATTTTGGCTAATTAGTTGGGCTTCATAGGCTTGAGATTAGACATTGACTATGGAGATGAGGTGCTCTTCAATTAATGGAGATTAATTGAATTGAGCTATTAATTTAAGGGAGTTTAAACTAATGTGAATATTTTGATATTCTAAATATCACAAGAGTTGTAAACCTATGTTCAATGAATGGTAGAAATTAAATGGGTCACGCATGAAAGCTAATAGGAAATCCTATTTGATGAAAGGAATTTTCTAAGATTTAGAAAATTCCACTTGATCAATTTTTATGGAGGTAAAATGGTTGGCTAATTTTTGGTCATTTTGGCTTGATCAATTTAATTGTTAAATTGATCAAAATAATTTATGGAGTTAATTTAATTGGTGCCATATGACTATCAATTGATCAAGTTAGCTTAAAGAGTTAAGCTAATTTACTTAAAAAGTTAAGTCAAGACTAATTAATTAAATAAAGGAGTTAATTTAATTAATATGAAGAATTAATTTGGAGGTAAAATTCATGTGAAAGAGCTCATTTGGAGTGCCTTTGGAATTTATTTGAATGGCATTTCATGAGATAAAATAAAAAATTCCAATAAAATTCAAATGCAAGTGAAATTAAAATTTCACATACAACTTACCTTGCAAGTCAGCGCCAACCTTAGGGGATGTGTGACGCCAACTTTCTTAACACTTCCCTCCCTATAAATAGGAGAGGGGTGGGCGGCCAAGCATGCATTACCCATCTAATTTTTAGATTCCATTTTTTCCTACAATTTTGTGTGATTCATTCATGTGTTGAAGTCTCACACTTTTTTTTCATCCTATCTCCTAAAAATTGGCCTTCATCTCCTTCTCTCTTTGGTTTCCTAGCTAACTAAGGAGATGTTGGATTTTCCATTGGTACATGGATCATCACATTAGAGGCTAGAAAATTGGATAGCTAGGCTTTTGGAGATCCACTGCAAGGCGGAAAGTTTGGAGCAATTGTTTCAAACCTTGCTAGATTTAATTTTTGCTGAATTTTTTATTGGAGCTTTCCCAAGGTGTTGAGGAGGTGGTGTCCAAATTTCAGCATTTTTGGAGGTGGTTTGATTGAGCAATTGTTGCTGAGTTTCTACTGTGCCCCTGGAAGACAACTTTGAAGTGTTCAATTGTTCTTCCAATATACCTTATATTTTTTAGCAATCAAGGTAATTCTTCTTCCAAATCTGAATCAGTAGCATGATTTGATCCTTAATTTAAAGTGTAGCCAAGTTTGATTTAGCTATTTGTGCTTTATTCATTGGATCCTTATGCTACACTTAACTTTATTTAGGTCTTCTCCTTTTTGTAAACTATTCCAAGTGGTGCCTCCTCTTGCTCTTCATGACATGGTGGTACAGGGGAGGTGTGCATCACTCTAGTTTTGTAGCATGGTGGTATAGGAGGTGGCATACATTATTGATGTAGAGGCATGTTGCTTGCTAGAACATTTAATGTGGTAGAGAGGTGGTAGTAGCACATTTAATACAATTACGACTGGTGGCACGGGATTGCTCTACACCGCTTCAATCAATGTTCTAGGGTCGAGATGTTTCCTCATCTATTAGTCATTTGTGCATACTTTGGTCGAGGTGATGGAATTCTATTAGATTTTAATGTCTCTCCAATTGAGAGTTGAATAGTCATTCTCAAGTTGATTGACCATATTTAGGTCAATCAGGTTAGGTGTCAATATTCATGTTGGTAGAATAGTCCAATGAGGCTTGGGCTTAGTCGATCACCTAGTCGATTATTGATGGACTGGGCCTAATAGCCAATTGAGCTATTTTATATCATGTTGTTTGCCTAGTCGACTGTTAGTAAGTTAGGCTTGTTAGGCTATCCACATCATGAGTCCTTCCCACTTTTGAGTCCTGATCAAGTTGGTCAACAAGAAGAAATAGAGAGTAGTTGATGATTTTCAAAATTTTAAAATTCTTTAAGCACATTAAATGCATCAGTTACCTTGGGAAATGCAGATAGTTAACTAGCAATTGTGTAATAATTACCCGACAGCCCATTATTTTAACCAGTTAAGCTACCTACTAGCAGGGGCCTATAAATAGTGGGGTGAAAAATTTTCATTTCACACTTTTACAACAACTTGGAAGGCCAAGCTTTGTGATTTACCACTTCTTGTGCTAGTCAACTTTCTTCTATTCTTGTTATCCACATGGGTTTTCTTCGATTTTGAGCAAATTTACTCTTCTTTGTTTTGCCCAAATATCATATAGCAAATATGCTGAGAGTTTTTGGGGAAGCTAATAATGGAGGGAGTATAATAAGGAGATGCAGTCGGATATGGGTTCAACCAACAGGGTAGGTGATTCGACTAGTAGGGCTAGTGAGTCTTCTAATGATAGCTCGACCTTTTCTAGCAATTCAAGTGATACTTGTGTTGATCCTGAGGGTGAGGCTAGTCCAGGTTGACCTCTTGTGCCTTGCGGTAGGTTATTCACTGTTGATCATTATAGTGAAATAATATATGAGATCAAAGATGGAGATTTAGAATTAATTAAGCAGTTGTACCACGTCCTTTCTGAGTTCGAGTTGATTGTCCCTGGCCTAGTGATAGAATGCATCGACCTCTGAATGGTTACCTAACAAGTTTCAAGGATGCACTTAAAAGTGGGCTTAGATGTCCCCTAGCATAAGCTGTGGTTGACCTATTGATTGGTCTTCAGGTTTGCATCACCCAGTTGCTTTCCAACTATTTCTCAATTATTTACAGCTTCATTATTTTAATGTCTTTACATGACCAACCCTTTTTTTTTTACTAATTTTAGTAATCTCTTATATCTTTTGATATCTCAAAAGTTGGGTAGCACCGAGGAGTCGGGATTTTATTATCTCACAACCTATCCTCGTCAAAAGTTTTTGGTGACTCTCTCTTCTCACATGGCCAAGCATGGAAAAAAATGCTATTTCTTTGTTCGAGCCCCTAGGGAGGGAGGTCGGGTTCAATATCTGTAGGGGCTAGCTGAGGGGGCACATCGAGATGCCAAGGAATGAAAATCCTACTTGGCCTAACACCTTTATTTAGGATTTAGTTGAATTTGGCCAAATAGAAGCATCAGGGTACATCGAGGAAAAAAACTTGGTGCTAGCAGGTTTATCGCTTGCTTAGCTAGATTTACTTGCTAGTGCTTGACTAGGTAGATGTCCTTATTGATTTTTGATAAATTTTTCTTTTAAACTTTCTGGTTGATGTTAATGTGTTCATTTTCTTGTCATTTCAGATCGAGTTGAAACATGAACTACACTCATCAGCAGGCTATGGCTCATCAGTACAGGGCATAGCAACACTATCAAGCATATGTTCGTTAAGAGGCTGGCTCCTACACTGCTCCACACCAACAAGTAGCAGTACTTGCTCACCAACCCACCCAACTAGCTCCTATCAAGGTGGGTAGTCATGTATCCTAACAAAAAAGGCCGACTATCGAGTAGCTTACTTCTTCTCAAAAGAAGACCATAGCTGAGAAAAAGGAAAGGTAAGGTTGGCAAGCCTTCACTTTTTGGGCCCCGACCAAACAATGATCTATTCCTACTGCCCAACTTTCTTTCTGAAAGATCCAAGACCAACATCCAAGTTCAAAACTCAGCATTGATGATAGGAGTAAGGTCAACTAGTGCTGATCCATTGAAAGTGATGATGGCCAAATTTTTCATGTCTGACCAGAAGAAAATGCTGGAGATGAGCTAGTTGGAAGCCCTGAAAGTTTTCACTAATCAAGCGAACATGGTAAGTGTCTAATCGAGTTTTACTTATTTTATTTAGGTTTATGTTTAAATTTTTCAACCAAACTTACTCTTGTCGTAGGTCAGCCAAATAGGCTATCATTTTTACCAAAGGTTCGAGCTGGCCCTCAATGATCGAGAAGAGCTCCAAAAAGAGTAAGAAAATGTTGAAGTGGCCTCGTACAATGCTAGTTAGCTGCACGGATATAATAGTGTGACCCGGTATGCTCTAGATAAATTTTTCAAGACCTTGCAGAGCATACAGAAAGAGGAAATTCAATAATTTATGGTGTGTTCTACATTTTAAGATACCAACATTGTCTTTGTTGTCGATGATGCGAAAGAAGCCTTTAAAAAAGTTGTCAAACAGCTTAAGTTCTTAGGCTATTAGTTTTGACTGAAGAACAAGGAATGCTTTAATGCACTACAAACAGAGTAGCTCAAGGACTATCCTAAACCCTTGCCTGTCAATGAGAATGCACCTGTAGAAGAAACTGTGGCTGTTGCTTACCTAAGGGAGATTGAGGTGGCAAAAGAGTTCAGCTTCATGAACGAATTTGTGTTTAACCTCAAAGATGGCAAAGTTGACGTTGTTGTTTTTTTCCTTGCCATTGACTTCACATTATTTATGGAAGAGGTAGGCCCTTTTCAACTTGTAGTTGCCATCTAACCAATGCTCGAGTAAGAGATCGAAGGCCATGCCACTTGATATGGGATAATCTAGTAGGCTCAATAGGCCCAACATTAAACGAGACAGCCCACGAGGCCCAATGATAAAATTTGTTTGGTCGATCGGTATCGACCTCACTTTATAGGGTTTGCAGTCAACATGTATTGACCTTAGGACCAGTCTAGAAGTTTGAGCATTCGAGTCTGGTCGACATGAATCGACCTCTAGTGTTTATTAGAATCCTCATCGGGTATATTAATCTAACAGGTCGAGCCCCTCTGCACCAATAACATGTGGTAGCCAGTGTAATACTGCTAACAACTCTGACAACTCTGACAACCCTGCCAACAACTTTGGCAGAAACGTATCTCTGCTGGAATGGTTTACCAGGGAAAGTAGGAGATTCAGCCACTTGGCACGGTACCGTGATCTGGACATGGAATGACTCCTAACCCCCTGGCATGGAAAAAATCTAGTACACCTGATAGGGGTACTTAGATAAAATCACACACACAGAACATTATAAATACTCTAGGCCCAACCACGTTCAAGGTAATGCCACTTACACTATACACTTTACATTCTCCATATTCTGTTCGACTTTCCTCTCAACCAAAACTAACTTGAGCGTCGGAGTGCCTTAGCTGGGGGCACCTCAGCTAGTTTAACG
>JACGDI010005223.1:14963-31783 GCA_014898725.1 Jacaranda copaia | reverse complement strand
AATAATACAAAGTTCGCAAACACTTACGGAGTTAAACTGGAAGCAGAAAATATGTAGGAAGTAAGCTGCAAATTCTTCTATAATGGTTGAAAACTCTCTGATGCATAGAATCGCAAAAGTAAGAATAAACGATTTTTCTCTCCTATTTATAGGCGAATGTGCACAAAAATCCGTACAACTGCCATAATGACAGCATGTTTGGTACGCTTTGATTCTTGTTCCCGCCTGATTCGTATTCTGTTCCTACGCGCTTCATATCCTATTCCTGCCGCTTCGTATCTCACGCAGTAACAGCCACATTTAATGAAAAGTAACTACCGTGGAACCCTGGTCGATAGTTCAAAAAACTCGGGTCGAGTTTATTACCTGGCACAGATGAATGTAAACTCTCTGCTCCTTCTTGTCGATAAGCTCGATCAGGACCGGGAGTTGGAGGGACTCATGATATGGGATAGCCCAACAAGCCCAATAGGCCCTTCTACAAACGAGACAGCCCACGAGGCCCAACGTGAAACGGTATAATCTAGTAGGCCCAATAGGCTCAGGTTCAGAAGATTCAACCCACTAAACGCTGAGACAAGTCACTTTAGTCGATCGGTATCGATCCCGTATAAGAAACCCCGTGGTCGATCCGTATCGACCTGAGGGCCTCTTCCAAAGTCTTGTGATGATAGCCCAGAGGCGAAGTCAGACTGGTCGACTAGTATCGACCCTGTATGGTAAACCGCTCGATTGACCCGTATCGACCTGGAGGCTGCTTCCAAACTCATCATCTAAGTTTGGTCGACATGACTCGACCCCTGGTCGCAAATGGGACAAGTTGAACCTTTGAGCAATGATTACACGTGGCAGCAAATGTGACTGCTGCATACGGATGTAACCGCTTCCACCAACCCTGACAACCCTACCAACAACTTTGGCAGAGGCACGCTCCCACTGATGGGACTACCCAGGAAAACAGGAGATCGCGCCACGTGACACAACCTCGAGATCTGGGCAGAAAATGACTATCCAACCCCGGTTATGAAGAAAGCCCAAGTGCACCTGATGAGGGCACTTGGGTAAATTCACACCATGATCAGATTATAAATCCTACCAGCACCACCACGCTCAAGGTATCGCAAATACACTATTCACTATACACTCTCTAAATACTCTCCGTCTTACCGGACATCTGACTTGAGCGTCGGAGTGCCTTAGTCGGGACACCTCGGCTAGTTTACGTTTATTCTTGGTTGCAGATCTCAGGCCCAATATCATTCTAATCCACCGGAGTTCCGGACCGATAAACTCTTTGCAACATCAATATGATATAATTCTATAAAAGAATTTTTTATAATTCTGTATATAATTTATGTATATAATATTATAATTATGATAAAATTATATTTTATAATTATATAAATTAATTATATCATAATTATAATTATTTTATGTGATATAATTCTTTAGAAGAATTTTTTATGTGTTGAGTAATATTTAGTTTTAAAGTCATCCCAAATTTAAGTTAATTAATTATATATTTTTAATTCATATTCTCAATTTTTAATTTTTTTAATATATATATATAATATTAGAATTATTTTCTATGATATAATTTTTTAACTAAATTCTTTATGTGGTTTTTTTTTATTAGATACCTTAATAGGGACGAATTTGAAAAAATAATGTTAGTAATAAGTATCAAACACGTCACATGAAATTATTGAAGATTATAATTGTGTCTAATGTTTATGCCAATTTCTCATATTAAACAGAGTAATAAATAATTCAATCTCACATAATCACCCACTATTATAATAGCCAATATTATCCAAATTTTATATCAAATGTGTCCTAAATATATTAATCAATAGGTTCTTGATTATAAGTATAAAAAATATTATAAAAAAATTAGAAATATTAGTTTTATATTATCACATTTACAATCATAGTTCTATTATATTTGAAAAACTAATATTTCTAATAATCTTTTTGAGCTAATATTTTAGACATTCAAAAGCAATGTATTTGCATTATATTATTTTGCTCATCATTGGAATCTAACCATGAAAAATGATTATTTGAAAAAATAATTGTTGAAATTTGTTTGTTCGGGGATTTTAACAATCCATTTTTCATTATTTTTAATTAATTAATATTATTTTATATAATAATATTTTGACAAGTGTAATTTATAGATTTTTTTGTTAAACTCTTTGGCTACCTTCGTTCTTGTTTTTGAGTCAATATGCATTTTTATAATTTGATAATAAATTATAATTTAAGCATTTTTTTAAAAATTATTATTTCTTTGTATAAAAAAATTATGCTGAGAACTGCGTGCATAAATTACTAATAAAAGGAAAAGAGATCTTATGGGATTTTTGGTTTTATTTTCAAGACCCATTTTCCTTTTTATTCATTTTCAAAAATTGAAAAGATAATTATAATTTTGAAATGAAAATGAAAATGTACTTAGGTGAATTGTTGGAAAATAATAATTAGTGTAGGTATATGATTGAAAAGACAATTAATGATTTGAATTTCATTGATGTAATAATAGAATTATAGGATATGTTTATATAAAATGTTGAAAAATAAAAATAAAAATATTTTGAGTGAAAATAAAACATAAGTGATAATTTTTATTTTTTATTTTCAGATGGGAATAGAAATGAGGGTTGGAAATGAAACCAAACACCAACTTACGCTCTCACAATAGCAATTTTCATACTATAACATCAAATTATGATATGTCAATTATGCTCTTAAATATTTTATTGGTGCAGGAAAAATTTTAAAGTTCCAAAAGAAGTTTTGCTTCTTAACAAAAAAACTATTTATCTTCGGTATTCTTTTATTTTTTTCCTCTATTTTCTTCTGTTTTCGTACACAATTCACAGGCCAACTATATATTCTTCTTAAAGCTAATCTCACAAAATCAACACCATAAATTTCTTTTAATTTTAGTAATGAATTTCTTGTTATTTATAATATGATTAGTACCATTAACATTATTATTATGGTAATCAAAATTTACGCATGCAAGTATGTCACGCCGATTAATGTTATACATAAACAAACAACATGCTCGCATTTAAATTGGTTTGGTTATTCCAAACCCTGGATTAATGAAGTCTCCTTTTTGCCCAACTCCCAAGAGAAGGGAGTAAAAATTTGACAACTTGCAAGAAAATACAAGCTTATCAAAATAATCAAAGATAAACACCATACAAGAGAATAAGAGAGGGAATCAAGTTTTGGATGCGAAACTGCAGAAGTTCTAACAAAATTTACCATTCCACAGCCTATGCCCCACCCAGGCACTGGGACAACGAGGGGGAGAGAGAGAGAGAGAGAGGGAGAGTTGACAATACTACAATGTAGTATTGTGACCGGAGAGGCGAGCAACGCCAACTTCATAAAAATCCTGCCTTTGATTGGTTCACGGAACCAGTAGACAGTACAATCCCGTGTAGAAATTCAATTCAAACTGAGGTGACCATTTAAAGATAAAGTGTCAGTCCATTTCTATCGAACCCTGGCACTTTCTGAATTCTGTCCTTTTTACTGCCTCTGCCTTTTTTACTCTCAGTTAATGTTTCATCTACTTTCTGTCACTGGAACAAGACTTTTTATCCATCCATCAGGTTTGTTGTCATGTTCTTCTTAGGCCCAAGATTCTCATTTTTCATCAAATTTAATTCAATATCAATCTCTTTGGCTTTTCTCATATTGGGCTCTACTAGTTTTTGCTTTGGAGTCCATCTTCTTTCCATTTCCACATTGTTTATAGACATCTAATAAGGAAAGAAAAGTTCTCCCTTGCTGCATATTACTTTTCGCACATGTAGTAGTCTGTTGTTGGAAATCAAAAAGAATATACATTTGGAGAGTGTTTTCTTGAGAAATTCTTTTTAGGTGGTTGTGTTAATGAGTGGCTGCTTTCTGAAAATGAAAAGGAAATAGCAAAATATTAATGTTAGCCAAGAGGGGAAAATATTTTTGTCTTCACATCAACCACCTTTTCTAGCACCATTGAGTTACAGGGCTGGAAATATAATAGCATTGCGAACAGACTAGCTAGCTTTTACGAATTTGTTAAAGTGGGAAAATCTTTTTCTTTGAACAGGATGAAGAAATTTTGAAGCATTGCGGGTAGTGGTGGAGAGCAAATGGGGGAGAAGAAGAAAGATGTGCCAACAGTTTGGTTTTCTTTAAAGAAATCCTTGCATTGCAAATCAGAGCCATCAGATGTACATAATCCAAAGACCAGGAAGCAATTGAGCACAATCTTGACCAGGAAAACGGGCAGGTCAGGTTGTTCGAGGTCTATTGCAAATCTGAAAGATGTGATTCATGGAAGCAAGAGGCACCTGGAAAGGCCTCCTAGTTGTAGCCCGAGATCCATTGGAAGCAGTGAATTTCTCAACCCAATAGCCCATGAAGTGATTTTGAGCAACTCAAGATGTGAGCTCAAAATCACTGGTTTTGGTGGTTTTCATGAAGGATATAACGGCGGCGGTGATAGTGGTGGCGGAGTTGGGGGCTCAACATATGTGGGCACTTTAAGGCCTGGGACACCTGGTCCTGGAGGGCACCCCACAATGCATTACTTCAATCCTTCATTCAAGAATTCTGCAACTCCACCTAGAAAGACAGCTTCTCTTTTAACAGAAAGGGACGGGTCTGCAATTTCTGGTGGAGTTAATGGTTTTCTTCCCTCCCAAAGAAGAGCATCCTTTGGAAAAGATTGTAATGGTTCTAATGGCGTTACCTGCCACAAATGTGGAGAGCAGTTCGTAAAGTGGGAAACTCTTGAGTCACATCACCTTTCCAAGCATGCTGGTGAGAGAATTTTCTCATACTTATGTGTTTTGCCTTTTTCTTTATTCTTGGTTCCTTACTTTGTTGCTACTTTGAATCTTTTTCCGGATTCTTGTTGGCCACTTGGAGTTGTTTTTTCTTTTTCTTTTTTTTCTTCATAATAAGTTTTTTCGGAACAGCTCACATTTGTGATTTAAGACAAAAGCTAGTCTTTGAGACTGCATTCTCAATAATTCTCTATTTTTGAGAGGCCTAGGAAACCAGAGATGGCGTTGAATATTCCTAGGAACCAGACACCTTTCTTTGAATCCATTACTGTACAATTCTAAGTTGCTAGTTCAATTTAAGAGGAATAATCCACAAGTGCTTCTGTAAGAGTTTGAACTATATGCTCAAATTCCCAAATCTTCTCACGAATTGAAGTTAGTGCCTTCAGAAACACCTCAATTGCAATGTTAGATTAATTTAAGTATGCTGATAGTTCTGAGCACCATCGAATGAACAGTACGTGTTTAGATAAAGTTTTTACAAAAATCTGGTTTCCTTAAATTCCTCAGCCGTTTCCTCTGCTTCTGCACAGTAACTGAACTTGTGGAGGGTGATTCGTCCAGAAAAATTGTTGAAATTATCTGTCGATCAAGCTGGTTGAAGTCAGAGAACCATTGTGTTAGAATTGAAAGGGTCTTGAAAGTGCATAATATGCAGAAGACCCTGGCTAGATTTGAAGATTACAGGGAGAATGTGAAGATTAAGGCCAGCAAACTCCCTAAAAAACATCCTCGTTGCTTAGCTGATGGAAACGAACTCTTGAGGTTCTATGGGACAACTCTATCATGCTCCCTTGGCATCAATGGATCCTCTAGCCTTTGTGTGTCTGAAAAATGCTGTGTTTGTCGAATTATCAGACAGGGATTCTCCACCAAAAAGGAACTAAAAGAAGGAGTAGGAGTTTTCACAACTTCCACAAGTGGGAGAGCTTTTGAATCTATTGAAATATATGAAGATGATCCTTCCATAAGGAAAGCCTTGATGGTTTGCAGAGTTATTGCAGGGAGGGTGCATCGGCCCCTGGAGAACATCCAGGAAATGGCTGGCCAGGCAGGGTTTGATTCCTTAGCTGGTAAAGTTGGTCTTTATTCCAATATTGAGGAACTTTACTTGCTTAATGCCAAGGCTCTTCTTCCCTGTTTTGTGGTTATTTGCAAAAACTGAGGAACCCAACATGAAAACATTGCTGGAATTGTTACAAGAAACTGTTGAACCTCGATTAGTTATAGTTGATGTAACTTTTAGCACCATCCTTTGTGTTCATTGTTTTACTGGGAATTGATTTCTCTTGCAGTGAGCGATTTTCTAACTACATGGATCGTGGGTTTTTTGGACGTTTTATTAAACGTAGCTTTGAAACAACGTACCAGAAAGATGGTGGTCGATAGTGGAACACCGCAATTGAATGAACATTGACTGGAAAAAGGAAAAAGTGCGATAAGGTTATGGCCCCCCACCAAGAAAAGAACGAACAACTAAAGAAAGACAAATCACAAATTAGCACAAAAGCAGAAGCGCATGCATGCCCTGGTGAATGAAGTCTGATGTGAAATTATTAATATTATTACTTGCAACAATATTTGTACCTTAACAACTCTTGGGGTTTATTGTTGTAAAATTTGTCACGCGTGATTATTAGTTTATAAGCGAATTTTGAAATCCTCAAAATTAAAAATTTTGTCAAGAACATATGGTGGCGTAGAAGGAAAATGAAATTAAATGAGCAAGTAGCAGTGGCGCAAGCAAGTGTAGGGAAGGTATGTGATCATATTTGGATGGTTATGATTCATAGTAGTGTAAGTTCAAAACAAAGAACAAGAATCATGAAAATAACAGGTCATCAAGTTGTCACATATATGCCCACTACCCATCGTCCAGGCAATATTTTGTTTGTCTCAACTGTCCTCATGTATATGAAAGAGGTCCTAAAAAAAAAAGCACTCCTTTTTATTTGTCAGGTTTATGCTTTTCATATGGGACCTAGGTGCTCCTCATTCCTCTCCTCCTTGTAGGAGTATGAAATCCCATAGATATGGTTAGGGAAATAATTTTTTCCACATTTATATATGCATGTTATAAGGATTCAGTTAGTTTTGAATTTTGAATCTCATATTTTATATGTAAGATTGATACTAATAGTTAAATGGCCGCTCAGTTGCAATATGGTATCTAAATTCTTAGAGGGAAGCTTAAATTTTGAACACAATGCTAAGTTATTCTTTGGGAGATATGAAGGTAGGGGATTCGCTTCCAAACTCGCAAATCTTCCATAAAACAATTCATATAGAGTTCAATTTTTGGAGAACAGTGAAATAAATTCACTTTGTGTAATGGTTTTAAAAAGTTCGAAACAGTTGGGGGGTGGGGGGAATTTATTTTAATATTCGTTTGAAACAATAACGTTTATCATCATTATAAGGTAAATTGAGAAATAGCATAGCATCTTTCTTAGAACGTGAAAATTGAAATAGCAGGTGTAGCTGGGCTGGCTTGCTGCCTTGTATGCCGTGGACTATCGACTATGGAAGGGGCAATGAGATAGTCTACACAAGAATCTGCTTCACTGCATTGCTTTAAATGCACTGCCGTAAAAAAGCCAATTAATTTATGAATTTATCTATCCACCCATCCATCCCTCTCGCAACTTTGTTTGGGTTCAAACATTTGAAATGCAAACTTGGTTTTTTGAATATTAGGGCATATAAGTAGCATTTAATGCTGATTTGGACTATTCGAGAGCGTCATGACCAGCTGCTGCCTTTCTTTCCAAACTCGCACGGTTTTCCATGTTTTATAATCCAAGGCCGTTTGGTTACCTCAAACACATTGGGTTTCGTTTTTTTTGCTTTTTGTTTTAAGAATAGCTTTGGCTTTGTTTGGTTGCATTTTAAATAATAGAATTGAGTAATTTAATGATTGTTTTTTTATATTTTGGAAAAATAAATTTGAATAAAATAGTTTATTTGTTTGTGTTTTGAGGGGACGATATGTCAAATCAATAATTTTTTTATTGAATGTGTGGTGAAATGAGTATTTTAAAATTATTTATATATATATATATATATTGAATGAGTGATAGATGTTTATATATTTATAATGATTAGACAATGATTGCGAAGAAATGTGAGATTTTTTTTTTGCATGGAATATATAATAAACATTGAATATTTTTGCTAAATTTATAGATATATACATCAATATAAAATTTGACATACATAATTTATAATGTTATTATTTACAAGCTTCATAGAATAAAAATAAATTATTTTAATTTATGATAGTGATTTTTTTTTAAAAATGAATATATAAATGTTTTATTACTTTTAAATCTGAATAAAAGTATTTTCATGAATGAAAATAAAAAGTTATTATTATTAGTAGGAAAAATAATAACTTACAAATTTTTAAAATAAAATTTAAATAAAATGTCGAAACAGTATTTATAGTAGCAAAAATAATAACTTACCAATTTTTAAAATAAAGTTTAAGACAAAACAGTATCATCAAGTTACAAAATGGATAATTAATAAATTTTTACTTGTTAATAAATTTTCATGCCACAATAATTTGATTTGATTAAAAAAATTATTTTTTTATTTTCATTCTCATTTTTTATCCGAATGTATTAGAAAATTTCAAATTCATAACATAATCTTAAAATATAAAATTTAACATAGCAATTAGAAGCCGACCAAAAGAATTCCATTTATAAGAGAATAATTTTTTAATTTAATTTATAGGCCCAATTAATTCATATGTTTTCTCAAAAGTTTATAAAAAATTAGAAAAATATGTTAACTTCTAACAATAAGTTTAATATTTCCTCATGTATGATGTTGAATTATATTATGTAACGTTATCACAAACAACTCAAAATTAAAAATTAAAAATTTTTGAAATGACAATTTATTGTTTAATTGCAAAATAAACCGACTCATTAATTTTTTATTCATATATATTGTCATATATAACATGTGGGACCAATTAACTAACACCACATGACCGAATAGATTAAAGTACAACCACGCCATAAGCAATAGAAATATGTGTGATAAGGTAATACAACTACATGGAAATGGTCTCTTACAAGTGTTCCAAGTACAAGCATAATAAACTAGTCTAGGTGACATAAGCACTTAAATAGTCTCATACATGAAGATAAATGCTACGGTGATGGGAAGTTGCGCATTCTTGATCGTGTAGTACTCAAATCGCTAGTGTTTGTGGATGATGACGGTCATGGTCCCCTCATTGACATAGGATATCGCACTAGGTATTGGCAATACTAATTGTTGAGTTTCTATCAATATTGACATGGTTAGGAGTAGTATCATCAGTATGAAAAGGTGCCTGAACTCTATGTGTATAAACATTATTGAAAGTGTGTTGGCTAGAGTCCTGAAATGCAATCGAGCTCCTAGATGCATTTGAGTCAGTAATGACAATAGGGTGCTCCAAATCATTTCCAACACCCTAATGAATGGCAATGTGGTCCGTAGATACAAGCTCAGTAAATATCTCATGTAAATGATTATATTTTGGCTCCCATGCCTCAAAGTACCTAGGCACCAATGGAAAAATCTATAAAAAAAATTATGTGCAGATTGCTCATTTTTCTTTTTTCAAGATCAGATGTCTAAAAAAGAAAAAATTAAATTAATGACACATTTAATTACCTCAGTCAATCGAGCTCGTGCCTTGGGAGGCACATACATCACCTCCAAATCTTGGTCGCAATATACATCGGGGTCATTCATCAACGCATAGAAGGTGTTGTATATTTCCTTTAACTCATAGAACTTTTGAGTAATAAATTCAGCATTGTAAGGGTGCTGAAAGTGTTGGGTCAACTTATACACAAAATTCGGCACGCAAGCCATAGCATATACATCATTAGTTAAGGACTTAGTGGTGTTAGCATCTAACAACATATGTATGAAACGATCCTCCACCTCTGGTCCCCATACATTAGTAAGCCGATGAGAAGCAGTGTCTAATGATCTACGTCTACTCATGTCGATACCTACATTTGAATAATTACATTAGGATAAAGATGTACATATATAAAACAATATGAGAACATGTTCAGAATGCATCATGCATATCTGCATGCGTCACATAATTTAATACAATAGTCTTTAACATCATCATATTTAATTTCCAAAACTTACAAGACATATGACTAACACATTCAAGTGTGTATAACACTCAAGATATTATTAATTTCACAAGTACAGCCATAAGAAGGAACAGAATGATTAATATGGCAAATATGACACATCCACACAACATAGCCACAACTGATGTACTACTGACAACTTTGAGAGTGTCACAAACAAAAAACATGTCCCTATCATGGTCATCTCCACTTTGAGAGTTTGTACGAAATGAAGCATCTCGTATTGATGCAGGAATAGAACCACCACTATCCAAATCATTGCGCGAGGAGGAAAAAGTTAATGTACTACACTGCCTAGTATGAGGTGTAAACTAGCCCTATGTATCCACCCACAAGAAGGATCTAGGATGATTCCCATCGACGGGACACTTGTAGAAGTACCTTCCATAGTTCACAGGAGTTTTTGCCATGAACATGCGCATAGGTCTTGCCCCATATGCGCACAATGGCGAGTTTTGGGTTCCCATCTTTGCTAACATGAGTCACAAAAACTACACAGAACTACTGAAGTTACGCATTAAATCAATAAAAAAAATACTTAAGGGGGAATTGCAACTATATCATTACAATAGATTTTAAGAATAGACATACATAAATAAAGTTAAAGTCAACATAGATATACATTAGTACATATTGAAAAATTTGAATAGTCAATAAAGCAACAACAATAAAGTAGAATAGAGATAATGTCCACCAACACGAAAGCAAACAAACATATTGTGCCTAGTGTATGCTCGCATTCCACATTGACTGAGCTATATGATCCCTAAATGCTGACTGTACATTTATTTCTGCTTGAGTGGGGTGGTTTTTGTGATAAAAAGTGTGCCATCTATCTCTTCTAAAGTCAACGACTCATTGAATATTTGATCATCTCTATTGAATTTCCTGATGAAATTATGTAGAATACAATAGGTAATGACTAGGTCTGTTTGGTGGATGAGAAAGTAATTTTGCATTCCCCAAAAGAGGATTGCAAACTACTTTTTCAACACTCCAAAACATCTCTCAATTGCATTCCTCAATCTGGAATGTGGATGATTGAACATCTCTCTAGGATAGTTATACATTGCATTCCCCCTAAACTCATCAAGGTGGTAATGAGCCTGCCTAGAAGGTGCCAGAAAGCACATATAATTTGGGTATCCGACATCAACTAGGTAGTATTTCCCTAAAATAATTTACATGCATAACTATTAATTAAAGATCACAATCATGTCAAATCTTATTGTATAAAGGCTTTGTTTGTAAAATTAAATTATGATGAGTTGATATTTAATCACACAATTCACCTGGTGGAGGAAATAGGAATGCAGGATCACTTTGAATTACATTACATAAAACCCTTGCATCATTTGCACTACCCTCCTACGTAGCATGCATGTATGTGAACATCAAGTCAAAGTCACGCATGCCAAGAACATTTTGGCAAGTATGACCTTTTCGTAAACGGTTTGCATTCTTTCTACTAACCGGTGGCCCTACTGGGATAAGCGTGCCATCTAGTATACTGATAGCTCCATGTTCATAGAGAATATCTAATATGTGAGGGATGTTGTATCACATTCGTGCTCACTTGCAAATCTTAATATTTTATTATGACACTAAACTTGAAAGTAAGGATAGAAGTTAGGATTATTTTGAATTTGCTAAGGGACTTCATCAAAATTAGGTCTATATATTAGTTCCGGTGCTAGGAAGTTTAAAGTGGTTAAGACCTGTCTAACTTGCTAACTCACTATCTCCAGTGAGTGTTGAAAATGTTCTATTATGTTTCTTTGTCATTAGTGTATTCTAACGGTTTGCATGAACATAGTGAGTTGTTCAACTACAGATACCCTTGAGTATTTTGACTATTTTAAGAGGCCTCGAGATGTTAACATATCCACTAGTGCCCAAAAGGTGGGCTTGGCCATTTGTATATTGTCATAGAACCTTTCATCGTGCTCATTAAGGATTTCACACACCCAATTCGATCCTTGGAAAGCAGAATTATTACATGGTATTTTCTCTTGCATCAAGTTAGGGGCAATCAGCTCAGTGACAAAAAAGAGTTCTCATATCCATCAAAGATATTAGATCCTTGGGTACCTGGCCTTCCCTTACTTTCGTTGTCTGAAGGTGGATTCCTATGAGAAGATGCACTTGCCATACTAACATATAACAAATGTCATAACTGCTCAACTTCACATTTGATAATGAAATAAAACCACATTTACTAAATGCAGGAGTGAATGAAGTAGCAACATGAAATATAATGTCAAACTAGAATCCATTACACATACAAGAACATGGAAGAGTTTGAAGGGAAATATAAGAGGTCTACAGACATAAAAGACAATATGTTCTACAAGGCAACAACATGAATAGTCTAAATAGAAAAAGTTACAGCCATATTAGATCAGGGCATAGATGGAATCCTTATCACTCATTCACTAGTGACTTAACCTACATTCGCTTCTTATAATCATCAAGTCTATTGAAAAATGACCTCATAGTGGAGCTCTTTAAAGCATTAATTACCTTGCCAGAAAGGCCATCAGGTAGACCATCCATTCGACACAATGCCTCGATGTACAAATCAATCAATTTCTCCACATTAGCTCTAATTTTATTACTCTTAGCCTTCATCATTTCATCCCATTTGTCTAGAGCCGATGTTAAATAGAGGTCCTTCTCGGCAATAGGGTTTACCTTTCTCCTATGAGATGATCTTTAATCGCTTCCAGCTGTATCCATTAAGTCCTCCCCGCAACTAGATGATTTCCTAGATTTGTTGTAATGGCCTGATAAATGAGACTGCATTGAGGATCTAGACTGTGACATGGTGGCTATGCTAGATTGGAACATCTCCATACACTAATTGTAATGGGGTTGCCCATGTTCAAGGAGGTATGAATGTTTAGGATTCTCCTAGAATTTTGGAAAATAGAAATTAAACAAGGGATTTAATTAAGTAAGTGAATATTATCTATTTATGTCTTATAGAGTAGTTAATAAAAATTATTACAATAGCCCACTGATGTAAATAGCCTAGCGGACCCGTAATAGTATTCTTCTCATAGTCCTATCCATAGCCCATTTCAATGGTGACCAATCGATGGAATAAACGCCATGCGCCATGGAACCTACACCATTTGGACTTACATTGCTGAACCATGTAATTGTACCATGGGTATAACCTTTGATTTAGCTTGTTGCATATTTGGTTCCATATGAAAGCCAAGAAGGTAGTTGTTAAGAGTTGCCCTTGCGTAAACTCCTTGTATGCAAGCTCAAGCAACACTTTTTCATTCTCGATCGGCCATTGAGTGCTAACAGGTCTAGTTGAACCTGTACTAGGGACGGATGATACTTTTTTTTTCCTCTCGGGTCCATCTAAATGTCATTGCATTAATCGAATAAAATAAAATTTATGAATATAACTACAGGGATTAAGTTATAACTTAAAAGGTTCACTTAACTTATAGCAATATGGAAAACCTTTTAACTTATAATCATAATATCTATTATATTTAATGTGTTATACTAATCCCAAAAATAGTGTTAAACTTAGTAGAATTACTATTGTGCGAATGCCATAATGATGTATACATACTAGTTTTTGAAAGAATTTTGTTAACTAGATATTTCTACAAAATACATTATGTTAATCTAGAATTCTATTATTAAATTGGTATTTTAGTGTAAATGAGGTTCTTGAGTTGTTTAACACAATCTATCTACTTTTAGTCTAAATTAATGTTTTCAGTATGTAAAATAAAAAATCCATGGAAGCTATCATGAAATTGTAATTTATTAGTACTTAAGATTCAAGCGTATATTTATTTAATTTAATTTTACCACTTTACTTGTTATTTCAATCCTAGTCCCTTAATGCTAAATTTTAATTATATTTACTTGTTATTATCTAATATTTTTAGTAGTTCCATTTAATCAATATCTAAAAGTAAACATAGTGTACAAATAAAAACTGTTTCAAGTGGTACTAATCATTTTTTGGAGTTTGTCACTTACTTATCACTATAACTAATATTTTCTACAGCCTTAAAATAAATTTTCATTCATTTCAATATTTACAAAAATCATAAAATAAATTCAATATGTCAAATTCATTTTACAAAATTTTTAATCCAAGTTACCCTTAAATATATCAACTTAAAATTTTTTTATTTATCAAAATTAATTCTTTTTAACTCCCTTTGTCCTAATGCATAAAAAAGTTGTTTATGTGGTAAAATTTTGGTAGGGAAAAAGGATCTTCAATTCTTCAACTACCCAAATTTAAGTGGTAGGCATAATATTTTAAGGGAAAAAAATTACTAAAAACTCCTAAATATATTTTACATCTAAAAAACCTATTAAATTATTTTCCATTTTTAAATACTCATTCCATTAACTTTTTATTCCATTTTTACTCAATTGCTCTATCATTAAACTTTTTAAATTATCCTTACTTTATTACATTTAGAAAATTAAATAATTAGTTTTTTCAATAGAACATTCTCTCTAATTTTTTGAATTGATTTTTATCAATGATAAATTGAATAAAAAATTTTTCATCCTAGTTTCCTAGATTGAAAAATTTATTATATGAATATTTTAAATATAAAAATTTATTTTGAGGGTTTTTATACATTTTCCCTATTATATGCATTCAACGATCTATAAATAATACATAATATGTTAATGCCCACTATATTATGCATTAAATATTTTTCCTCGAATTATTACAGTGATACATTACCCACTTAATGAATGACCACTATATAATCATATATAGTATATTTTAACTATCTGAGTAAGAGACAGAAACACTTTCGTAGTGAGAGAGGGAGAGATTGGGGAAAGATGACAGGTTTGCATAAAATTTTTAATTCACTTTTAAGTGGATTAATGGTATGATAATATTTCAGATTTTCTATTTACTTTTTTTTATTCCTTAATAATACAATTTCATCTTTAACATATGTTAATTCTTTGGAATATATATAATTTTTAGTATAAGTATGCTAGAACAATATTTGAATTACATTAAGAAACTTGGGCAAATCTACAAAACTATAAGCAGTAAACAATAAATATTATTTACATCTAAAAAGCATGGGCTTAAAAAAATATGAAAAAATAGTGTTGACATACTATTCTACCATAACAAAATAGGTTCTGACGACTACCATTTAAAAATTTTTTCATTAATAGGCCACAACATAACCATAGGAAGAGTGAAAAATTATAGGATTGTTTTGAAGCCTGAGTGTGTAATTAAGGAAAAAGAATACAATATGGTTCCCCACGATATGTGTTAGCACAACTTAATTTCAGAAATTACAAAATAAAAAATAAAAAAAAACTCAGGAAAAGACAAAAATATCTGGAGAGCATAAATCGAGCTAGTGTTGACAACAAAATAGGTGCAACCACATTATTTCATCACTGATCCAGCATTAGATACTTTATTACATCAAGTCAAAACAAACCAACTCATCTCATTACTCAATAATTCTTTTGAATTTGCAAGGATAGCTCCATATCCTACAAATAGAGCACCTCTATTTTGACTGCATTCAAAGCATCACCGTAAGCATGGAAACTTCTTAGACTGCACTTAAGTGTAACAACTTTTCTGCACATTGGTCTTGTATGTACTTAAGTGTATACATATGTATATATATATAAGAATCTGTAATTTTTCACTTAACTTCCCAATTTATTTTACATAGCCCGGCAAGAAAGTGCTAACCCCATAATTTGTGGTTAGAAAGCTGAATTCTCAAGCAGATTTGGCTGTAATTAAATTGGCAGCCCTATAATAGCTCCATTAGCTACATTTCAAGTGTAATATGAAGTACCAATAACAGACGAATGGTTAGTTAATAGGGACACCTTTTCCTTCCCTTCACAGCACTCACACGTGCACAACTAATTGTGTGTCTAGATCCACGATACCATTAGCATAACCAGTAAACATGTGTTCAAATAAAGGCATAACCAATTTAAATAAAAGCATAATAGTAGCATAATCACTTAAACATAAAAGGATCGCGTAAACATATGTTCAAATTAAAGCAAGATCAAATGAAACAACTACCAATAGATACAAAAGTTAAAATAGACAACAAGTAGGAACACTCACTAGTGCAATGAAACAAGTTGAGTGTGATTGTGTCAAAGCTTCTCCTTTATGAAGTCCTTGTCCTAGTTCACGCTCATTCCAATTGTCCCCCCTAAAAGATGTCTCTCTCTTAGCCATTGTGCACGTATGCTGTGACAAGCTTAGAGAAAATTTTTCTTCTTAGTAGGTACTTTGATATTAGTGAATGTTTGAGACATATTCAAGCCATTACAAGATGTTTTATAAAGACAAACCTTAACCTATAGAACACTTGAATGCTCTGCAAAGTTGGTAGTTGGCAAAGTTGGTTGTAAAGTAGTGTGATTTGATGTGTCATTTGTTGTTTAGCGGCCTTAAATTAAAAAGATCACAAGCATGCTTCACAACTCAAACGAAAGTCGACAAGACTACCTTATTTGGCTTGAAGCCTACCATTTGGTCATAGATATGTACATATGATGCAGCACATAGCAAGACATAGATAAAATGGTAGCGTAGCAAGAATGATGCAACACATCGGCCTCTAATTAACATAATATGATCCTTAATGGTAACATAATCTTAAATTAATCACAAAAAATATGAACCAAAAACATGACCACAAATATATATTAGATAGGTTTGTATCCAACCTCATCACTATAGGTTAAGCTACAACAATAAAATAGA
>JACGDI010005223.1:0-12312 GCA_014898725.1 Jacaranda copaia | reverse complement strand
ATCGCCTTCAAGGAGTTGCTCGCTTAGTGCCTAGACAGCACGGGGAGGACTGGCTGGTTGCCCACCATGGCATGCCCACCGTCCCAACAGCCCTCAAGCATGCTTGTCCCCCTTATAAATAGGCTTAAAAAAGATTTTTGTTGTGCCCACAGTAGACATTGAAATGTCGAGCACGCACACATTTTCAAAAGTCTGCCTCTCGACGTCCAAATCACTCTCTGCTTGAACCATTGGATAGCTCTCGATTTCTACATTAACTCTGCCAAGTTCCAGCCCTGTCCAATTCTCCATGGAACAGGATTACACTTGCAATACACTGGAATCATAAAAATGCTACTGCACTGCCGCATTCTAAAGGTCTTCACCGTTTCCTATCCAAACGGAACCGTCTACTGGTGAAACTTGGTGGAGACATTCCCCACACTCCAAGGAATACCCCACTGAAACAATTTCATAAAATTCATTTTCCAGGCCACTCTGCTCCACGTATCTTTGCGCTGCCCGCGTGCAGAAAGACCGCTCCCAGTCGCCCTTAATGTTCGGTGCCCAAACGGACATGGAATGACTTAAAACTTGGTGGGAAGCATCTTCATAACTCAGAGAGTATGCCATAGAAACAGTTTTGTAATCCGCACCTTGTAAGAGTCTCTGCTTATGGGCTGTTTCTGCCCTACCGGGTGAGCCGACAACGCCTTGTCGCTCCAACCACCCCTTCAAGTCACGGTCATCATTCTTCTGCAATGAACGACCCGTGACACCTGGGCTTGTGCCTGATAGTCCATCTTATATCATGAGTCCCCTTACTTCCTAGCCCTGATTGAGTAACTCAACAAGAAAGAGAGGGAAGTAGTTATCTTACAAGGCATTTGGTGAAAAGTACTAACATTTAACTAAAGTTTTTTAGATTTAACCAAGGTTTGTTGCATTTAATGCAGCAATTACGCTGTGCTAGCTAAAGCGCCAAATTATAATCTTGTAATAATACACTTTTTTTGGTTACCATGCTTGGATGGCTATAAATAACTGCAGTGAAAAAATTCATTTTCACTTTTATAGTATTCCAGCGAGTCGATTGAGGTAATCTAGAGTGCTATCAATCAACTATTTTCTGCTTTAAAGCCTTTACACATGTAAATCTTTTCTCTATATAATTTTTTATCATAATATATAAACATGATGCTAAGGGTGTTTGATAAAGGCTGTAGTGAGGGTAGTAGTAGTGAGGCGATAAGGTCTGCTTAAGATGTACTAAGGGACAGGGGTAACTCGACTAGCAAGTTTGATAGCTCTTGGAGCAGTAGTTTGATCTCAAGTAGCTCTGGTGATGAGCGCATCATTGTTGGGGATGAGGCTGGTCTAAGCCAAGAATCTATTTCTTGAGGTTGGTTGTTCACACCTAATCATTATAGTGAAATAGTTTTCAAGATTACACCTACTAACCTCGTACTTATAAGATAATATTACCATGTTCCCCTAGAGTATGAGTTGATCGTGCTTGGACCGTCTGATAGAATGCATCGACCTTTGAATGGATGTATAATTCTATTCAAGGAAGCCTTTAAATATAGGCTTAGGTTCCTTTTTGCTCAACCAATAGTTGACCTATTGAATGGTTTGCGAGTGTGCATAAGCCAATTACTCCCAACTTGTTTCTTGACCGTATATAATTTTGCTGTCCTCATACATATATACGACCAACCTACTGCTTTTACCAACTTTTCTAATCCTTTCCACCTTCTAATGTCCTAGAAGTCAGGGAGCACATAGGAGTGAGGGTTTTACTACCTCATGGACCATTCTTGATGAAAATTTCTAGTGACCCTAGCCTTGTCCCGTGGCCAAGAGTGGAAAAAATGCTATTTTTATGTTTGGGGGCTGGGGGGTTCTGACATTCATAGGGGTTGGTATAAAGGGCACATTGAACTGCCAGGGAACGAAACCCCAACCTGGCCCAACACCTTTATGCGAGACTTAGTGGCGTTTGAGCAAATAGAAGCCTTGGTATATATCAAAAAGAGGAATTGGGTTCTTGCAGGCTTGATTGCCTGCTGGTGATCAATTCGATAGAACCTTTAGCTTTTGTCACAATATTGCATCTATTTTAATATTGTGGTTGAGACTAATGCTTATTCATTTCTAGCCTTCACAGATCAACAAAAAATAATGAATTAAACCAATACTCAAGCTATGGCCCACACCCAAAGAAACTAAGATCTCCGCCAATGTATAGGCGATTGGTGAGGAGTTGGCACTCAAGTAACTTAACAATAGCGTACCGCACTACCTGTACCAACGACTTCATTGGTTAGGCCTCTGACTGCCCCAACCCCCTGTCCATCTTAGTAGTGTAGGAGGTTAGCTTTCATGCAAGATAGGCACCGAAAAGAGCAGCTGGTGACAAAGGTAGGAGCCCAATAAGGCTGATGGGCCCACCAACAAGCTATGATATTTTTGGACGTTGAGATAACAATAAGTTGTTCTAGCTGGTCGATCTCCCATTACCTCAATTCAGGACCAACATGGTCGTTTATAACTCCATGTCGGTTCTTATTGTGAGGTCAAGTGGTATGTTGTAATTAAAAGGTAATAATGGTTGGTTTATTCACCTCTGACCAGCAAAAGATGATAGAGATGATGTAAGGAGGCATGCTGAGAGCAATGACCTACCACTCTAATATAGCAAGCGCCTAGTTAAGTATTGCATGAAAATTAAATGTTTGCTCATTTATTTTTATTTTTCTAAGTGCCTTGGTTTTAATTGCACTGATCTAAATTCTATTATAGGTAAGCCAACTTGATACCACCTTCATAAGAGGTTAAAGCTTGCCTTCAATGAGTGTGATAGGCTCTGAGGTGAGCAGGTCGAGGCAAGAATGGCTAGGGCTCAGGCTGAGTCTTTCTAGGCTCAAATCAAGCAGCTGACTAAGGAGCTGGAGAATACTCAAATGTAGTTAGAGGTGAAGGATGCCTAGCTATTCACTACAATTATCGAGAAGAGCTCAATTGAGGGGTTGCTCAAAAAAGTTCAAGTGGATGTCCAGACCCCTTATGACATTAGTCAAGCGCATGGTTATAGTAATGTGCTTAATTTTGCTTGGAGGGAGTTCATGAGGACACTGGTCGATGTTCAGAGAGAGGAGTGCAACAATTCATGTTGACATCGACTTTCCAAGATGCTAGCATCATCTTCTTAATTGACAATGTGAAAGATTCTTTCAAAAAGGTACTCAAATAGTTGGAGTTCTTGGGCTATACAATTTGCTTGAAAAACAGGCATCGACTGAATCGTATGCTTGATGAGTAACTATGTATTAACCCAGATCCCAATAAGGCTGCTTCTATTGAGGGAGCTAATTTTGATAAAGTTGCTCCTATTGAGGTACCAGTATCTGTGCTTATGGCTATGCTTCCCCATGTTGCGAGGGTTGAGGTTATGATAACAAAGTTTGAATTTGCCAATGACTTCACTTTCGACATCAAACATGGTGGAATACTTTCGTTCAGGTGGGCATCCATTTTTGGTCATCATTTGCAATCATTTCAATAGGTCAAGACCTGTGGCCAACAAGGCAACCAGGTGGTTGAGGAAGCGGTGGATGGGGTGGAGCCAGGGTTAAACTGAGTCAACTATAGCGGGCCCTTTCTTTTTTTGTTGTTGTGGTTTTTTTTTTTTTGGAATTGTAATCGAAAAATTGTAATAAAAAACTTGTTGAAGTGAATGAAATTATTCTTCATGCCCATCAATGAGTGTTGCATATTACATTTACTATTTATTTTTTTATTCTTCTTGAATATTAGCTAATGTGATCGATAACAAAATGTATTCAGTTTCAAAGGTTACAGAATAACTCCTTACTGAAGTTCATGGTCAACCTAGAAATCGACAGGGGAAACAAATCCATGTTCTTCAATCCTAATATCATTGATCTTAAGCATGGAAAAATTAGAATGGGTAACTTCTTAACGAACATCATAGGTAGTCCAAGTACATTGATCATTCACTTTAATTGTGGATCTCAATTGTGTGTCTAGAAGTAATTGCTATGATTAGCTATGGGGCCTATGATAAACTTTAATTTGTTTGCATATTTAGGTTGAGAAACCTTATTTTTGCAGCTTGGAGCCGTTGTGCTTGTCAACCAAGAGATCAATTATAAACAATCAATTCATTTGTACTTAGGCTAGAAAACCATGATTTGCATGGTTGGAGACCATGGTGCTTGTCAACCACGAGGTTGATCATAAACGATCAACTCATTTATGTACTTGGGCTATCAAGCCTTAGTGTCTCAGCTCAAAGTTGGTTGTGGGTTGATTGTGGGATTGACCTTGAATGATTAATGCATTTGCTTATTTTGGCTAAGAAGCTTCAATGCCTCAGTTTGAAGTCATTTTTTTTTATTTTTTATTTTTTGGTTGACTATGGAGTCAGCCATGAATGATGAGCTTGTTAGTTTATTTTAGGAAAAAAAGCTTTGCTGTGATAATGCGAGTTGATATTTGCATAAATGCAAGCGATTCTATCAATGTGAAACAGTACAGTGGAGACCTTGAGTCTCTTTATACATAGAATTGCTTCAAGTTTATTGCATTCCTTGATTGTGGGAGCTCGTTGCTGTTTATGTATATTAGTTGATAAGTATTGTTCTTTGATACTTTGACCACTGTATAAGGCCCCTCCTACTTTAGGTTGAGTTCTTCTACATTTCTTGATACCTTTACCTTTTTGAGGATGAGGTTGCCAGCTTTAAAGTTTTGTTGCTGAACCCTTTTATTGTAATGTTTTGCCATCTTTGATCTGTATCACTGTATTGTGGTGTAAGCTTTCTATTGTAACTCATTGATAGGTTCCAGATCAAGTTTCCTTTCATAAGTGTTTTGGATCGGATTAAAATAGATCACCTAAGCTCTGTGTTGTATCAGTTCCATTGGAATGACTGCCTCTGATCCATAAACCAAACTTAGAGGCTATGACTTGTAGTTATTCGAAGGGCTATTCTATTCGATCATAACACGTCGAGGAGGTCATCCACCCAACTCACTCCCCATTCCCTCGAGCTAGGCCTTGAGGTGGTTGATTATAGTTTTATTCTTGACTTTAGTTTGATCGTTAGCTTAGGGGTTCTCGATTGTGGTAAAATACTGATGGACCCAAAGCTTTTGCACTAGATCCTCATACCCTTGCTCCGAAATTATGTTATATTATTGGAAATCAAAACTTTAGGGATGCCAAAATGGTAGATTATGTTCTTCCAAATAAAACTCTTAATGGTCGCATCAGTTATTTTGGGGACCGCTTTTGCTTCAACCCATTTGGTAAAGTATTTAATCATGACAATTATGAACTTTTGTTAAGCTGTTGTCTTTGGGAAAGAACTGACTATGTGGGTTCCCCACTAGTCGAATGGCCACGTGATTTGGACGTTCACCATTGATGTCACTGGCTAGTATGGGATGTTCGAGTGAATTTGGTAGAATAGACATTTCTTGATAGATTCGATGGCATTTTTTAGCAGTGTGGGCTAAAAATACCTATATCGAATGATTTTATGGGCAAAGAATCATCCCCCAGAATGATTCCCACAAATGTCTATGTGAACTTTATGTAGTACCTCGCGGGCTTGGTCTGGTGTTAAGCATTTTAAAGGTGGTCAAGAAATTGACCTCTTGTAAAGCTGTTTGTGCTCATCAAGGGAAAACTTGGTCACTTGACCTCTAAGCCACCGTGCCTTACCCTTGTCCTCGAGGACTGATCTTTATCTTAAGTAACATTTAATCGAATCCTGCTAGGAAGGTGGTGCTTATTCAACACTACCCATCAAATTCTAATCGAGAGTGTGCATGATAGGCTTGCCTACAATTAGAAATATTACTGTTCTATCTCTGGTTCCTTTTGTTGAGCTTGCAAACTTTGATAAGGCATTGGTTTGCTTGTTCTCTAATAGAGGAACTTGGCTAAGGGTGAATTTTTTGAAGAGTTGTTATAGCCTTTTTACCTTATCTACGTATTGGCTTATCGTGGATTCCTTAGCTTCAAAGTTTCCTTCAACCTGTTCTGTGACTAATTGAGAGTTGGTGATTGCTGCAAGTTGCTTGACTCTATGATTTGGTGCCATCCTCATGCTGGCGATAAAGACTTCATACTTTGCCTTATTGTTAGTTACTGAGTAGTTAGGTTTAATTGAAAAATCATATTCCTCTGTGAGTGGGGAGTAGAGTGAAATGTCTATTCCTTTCCTTAAAGAAGTTGTTAATCCATCGACATTTAGGGTCCACATGAGAGAGTTGTGGTTAGCCTGATCAGGCAGGTCGAGTCTCTCGGCCACTAAGTCAGCTAAAACTTATGCTTTGATAGTGGTTTGGGGATGGAGGGTGATGTCAATTCTCCTAATTTGATGGTTCATTTTGTTAAACTTTCAGAGGTATTAGGTTTCGACAACACTTATTTCAACGATTGGTTGGTCAAAATAGTTATAGAATGGGATTGAAAATAAGGCCTCAACTTTCTAGCTACTGTGACCAGGGTGAGGGCAAACTTCTCGATCTCGAGATTATTATGCTTAGGGCTCTGCAGTACTTTGCTATAGTAGCAGACCAATCAATGGGTTCCACTTCTAGTTGAGACTAAGATTGAGCTGATTGAGGCTTATGACACTACTAAGTACAAGTGCAAAACTTCTCCAAGCTCGAGTTTTACAACCATGGGCATTGAGAATAGGTAGTGCATAAGTTAGACCAAAGCCTAGTCACATTGCTAAGACTACTGAAAATTAGATTTATTCATATTTTTGAGAATCGTGAAGAGAGGTAGGCTCTTGTCAGCTAATAGAGCAATGAATCTTCCTAAGGCTATGATTCTCCTAACCAACAACTGTATGTCCCTAACTATTTGGGGAGAGGTAATGTCTAAAATTGCCTAAATTTTTTGTGGGTTTACTTCATTGCCCTTTTGGCTGAACATATATCCCAAAAATTTGCCTCCTTGGACCTCAAAGGTACATTTGCTGGGGTTGAGCTTTATGCCGAATGCTTGTAGTATTAAGAATGATTTATTGAGGTTGGATAGATGATTTTTCATGTTTTTAATTTTAACGATCATGTTGTTAATGTACACCTCTATGGAATTTTTGATTTCATCTTTGATGAGCCTTTGGTAAGTTGCTCCTATATTTTTGAGCTTAAAAGGTATAACTAAGAAAATATATACACCATAGGGGACCAAAAAAGATATTTTGTTCCTATCCTCAGGTGCTATAAAAATTTGATAGTACCCTTAGAAGGTATCTTTCATACTTAATAATTCACAACCAGTAATGGATCGACTAGAAAATCTATGCAAGGTAAGGGGTAAGGATCTTTAGGGCAAGCTTTATTCAAATATGTAAAATCATTAAACATGCGCCATTTTTCCTTATTCTTAGGGACAAGCACAACGTTACAAAGCTAATTAGAGTATTGAATTTCTACAATATATCTTGCCTTTAAGAGTTTGTTGACCTCTTCCTCAAGGATCTAACATTTTCAGCGTTAAAGGTCTTTCTTTTCGATTTGATTAGTTTAACGAGGGGTCCATGTTTAGGTGATGAATGATAATGCTGGGGTTGATTCCCTAAAGGTCGAAAGCCTTCTATGAGAAAGCATCTGTATTTTTTTTGAGAAATCGACCATTAGGTATTCCACGCTGCTACCCATACTGGCTCTTATTCTTGTTGACTTGTCGGGGTTCCTCAACTCTAGCTCAATGGTCTTAAAGTCATCGATAGGCTCAACCTAGTCTCTTCTAGCTTCCTCTTCTTGCTAGCATGTCCTTCCTCGGGCTCCATTGCTAGGGCATCCCTCAAGGGTTTTAGTTTATGTCATGTTTTGTTCATTTGCTTTGACCAATATTTCATAGCAATATTAGGCTTCGTTCACATTCTAGAGGAGTTCACCTGTCTTTGCAGTTGTTAGAAATTTGACCTTCATGTGATAGATTGGGATGATGGCTTGAAATTCATTTAGAGCTAGTCAAGCAATGATGGTGTTGTAGGCAAAGGGCGCGTTGACGACCAGCTAATTAACTATAAGAGTCCTGTATCAGGGGCATTATCTGAATAATGTTAACAAATTGATAGATTCTTTAGGGATTATTTTGGTCCCCTTGAATCCGACCAAAGGAGTATAGACAGGCTCAAATTTCAACTTTTTCAAGTTCATTCTCTTCAAGGTCGACATGAAAATAATGTTCGTGGAGCTACCATTATCGACTAAGATATTCCTAACCTCAAAATTTGTTATTTCAATAGATACTACCATATGGTACTAGCTTGTTGTTAGCCCTTTTGTTCTCGATGTGGATGAGGTCAGCGTCAGTGAAAGATATTGGCTTTGCTCTGGTTGAGAGCTGGAAAACTATTGCGATGGAAGTGGATTTGATTAATTTTAGCCTTCGCTAGTTTTATCGTCGAGATGATTTTGAACCCCCTTGATTGGTCATTCTACAATGGTGTCAATAACTTCTTGAATGGGTGGGTGGGGGTCATGGGCAAGTTTTTTCCGTTTGCCTTCTTTCCTCAGGCTATTCGACCTTTCTCTACGGAGAGTCTAGTTGGGGATGCTCGTTTACTGCTTCGTATTTTCATTAACAAACTTTTTTAAATGGCTTTGTTGAATGAGCCTTTTAATCTCATTGTCGAGATTGAAATAGTCCTTATATTATGGCCTTTTTGCCAATGGAAGTGGCAATATTTCTAGGACTTCTTCATTACTTCCATTTTAGCCAACTTTCTCAATCTCTTCAAGAGGTTGTTGTGCAGGATAGTGAATAGAACCTCTTTTTTGGAATTATTGAGAGGAGTGTAATCATGGAATTGCTTGATAGGGGATCAATGACCCTTTTTATGATGGCGGTTGTCTTTCTCTTTGGTTTTCTACTTCACGGCATCAAAATTACCATACTTGAGTATGTTCATGTCCTCTCGAGTCATATACCTCTCCACGAAGCAGAGTAGTTCCTCTATTGATCTGAGCCACTCATGCATTAGAGCGTTGGCACATTTTTTATGTTGAAAACCTAGGAAAATCACAATGATCAAAACTCAATTCATGGGCTATTAGTCTTCAAAACCTCAGTATTGAACTTGGTGAAAAAACTTATGAAAGGACTCTCCCTCATTTTGTTTGACTATGTGTAAGTGGGTATAGGGGAGCTTTACTTTTCTTCGATTGGCAAACTAGTATAGGAACTCATTGCGTAATTGGTCATATAAGTAAATCGACGTGGGCTCAAGTTTCTCAAACCAGTTAAGGGCAAGGCCCTGGAAAGTGGTTACCAGTGTCTTTGTGTGTATGTATTCATTATGCCTGTGTAATTGCATCATGTGTTCAAACTGAAGAAGGTGCTCATTGGGGTTGGTTGAGCCATAATACCTGGGTAATCCAGTTAGGACTTAGCATCGACAATGATGCGCTTGTCGGTTATCTCCTGTATAAATGGTGACTCCTTTTTCTATCGAGATCGGGGAGCACCTTCACCATGAGGGTTTCTGTCATTATTTTTCCTTAAGATTTCTTTGAGTCGACAGTTCAATTACTGCACTTGATGGGAAACCTCTTCCTATTCTTTCTGATCTGCTTGGTCTAGTTTTAGTTCGCTAAGGGCCTGGTGTGGTCAACCTTATTGCACTACAAGGCTTGAAGGGGTCAAATTCCATGATCTAAAGAATCTACAATCTTTTCTCAGAGGTTCAGTCGAGGCTCTTCTCTCAAAAAATGCCCCAGGCTTTTTTCTCATTGGGAAAGGGGTCGTTTGGTTTCTAGTTGACCTTTTTCTTCCCAAATGGGCCATTTTTCATGTTGAGTGGGCTAAGATGTGGCACTAGCAACTAGCTCAAGTTGAGAAGCATGTCAATTTAGGGTGGTGGAAAATTAGGTAGATATTTGCTCGTTAATGAGCTGTATTAATTGGAGCATAGTCAAAGTGACCACCTACTCTAGTTAGGCGCTAAGCTTTGGTAATTCTACTTTTTGCTGAGGTCGAGGAGGAAGGGTGGGTAACCTTTTATTCTTCTCTTGCTCTAAAGTAGTTCATCTAATATTAACTATATTCTCAATTGCAAACTCAAATTTCTCACAAACGGTACCAAATGATGAGGGTAAAATTTGCTTGTGTATGAATAGGGTTGGAATCCAAGTAAATCAACCCGAGGATGGTCGAGAGGTGATCTTGAAAGTGATAAGGTCAAATCTTGCAATCAACAAAAAATGTTAAGCTAGCCGAGATACCCTTAGCTCAGGTACTTTGATGCTCAAGTAAGTATACAATCGATTAGAGATCGAGTAGCAGAGTGAGAGCTTTTAGATATAAAATGGCACACTTTTTAAGAGATTGGTGTAGACTACTTATAACCTTCCCAAGAGGGTTGATTTGTTTGAGATGCACCTATTGCTTGGAGTGGGAAATTTGTTGTCAAATAGAGACCTTTAAGTTTTCTTCTACTATAGTACTATTCCAAGTGGTGCCGCTTCCTGCTTCTAAATACAAGGAGATATATTGGGGGTGTGCCAGCCTGTAGGTAGCTGTAAAGGGCGGTATGGGTAGAGGCATGCGCCTTTAATGCGGAGGCGTGCCACCTGACGGATTATTTAATACGACAGGGAGGCTATTTCCTTCCTTAATCATAGAGGCTGAGGGACTGAGCTGACTAGAAACGCCACGTCCAATTAGCATCCTGCTAGGTCTTTTCTATTGGGCATGGAAGGTAAGCCATCATGTGCTGAGGTCAGTTGACCAACCCAGTCAAGCTTTAACCATCGATGCTCGATTGAGGTGGTCGAGTCCTTACAATCGTCAACACCAATCCTGTGCAACTCAAGGGTCTAAAGGTCAAATGCTCATTGATTACCTACTTGAGCTATGATGGATTGTGTTGATTTCTACTCGTTTGGGCTACCCTAGGCTTGGGCTTGATAGGCCACCCTATATCAGAGATAGTACACAAGGATGAGGTACTAATGTATGACGTCGATGGGCGATCATGGATTTAAGGATACATGTTATCATCTGACGATCCAAGGGTGGGTCTTAATGTGCATAGTACAACTTCCTTTTCTCTATAAACACCTTATTGTAACCATTTTAGGGAAACTTTTTGTAGATGATCCAATCTATTATTGTTAATTGGAGTTGAAATGTTTAGACTTTAATGTAAAAATTGTAATCTCTCTTTTCTTCCAAGATTCAAAACCTATTAATAAAATTAACTAATTTTATAATTAGTCGTTCATCAACACTTTTGATACGTATGGATGTGCTATAAAAAGTTACATACTAGCATCAAAATTGTGTTGGACAACTTTAATAATTATATGTTATTTTTATTTTGTCTAGGACTTTTTCCTTGTCTATTTCCCCTTGTTATTACCATCATCTTGCATTAAAACTTGAGAACAATAGTGGTAAGAGGGTGGCTATGGTGGCTAGAAACAAAATAGAGTGGCAAAGAGCACTATCGTTATTAGTCCAGCTTATATCTAAAATTGATGGAAATGGTTTCAACCTTTGGTTATGTAGGGCTTGGCTAGGAGTGAATTAACTAAAAACTTAATAACGATATGTTAAATGATAATATAAAAATTATTATTAATTATTTATTTTGTAATAAAGTTTTTTAGTATTTATATTTAAGTTATTATTATTGACGAATTAATTTTGAGCTAATTGAAAAATGACAAATGTAAAGTAATATATTGGTTATTAATTCAATTTTTTATATTTATATTTTGAAATTTATTAAATTTAATTTTGAGAGATAAATAATTAGTTTCAATTAATATCCTAATATTAATTATGCACAAATCAAATACAACAAGTGTGAAGGTAATGCATCGCGCTAATCAAATTGAGTCTGATGGCCTAGTAATCTCAAGCAAATCAAGTTGGGACATGTGGCGTATCCATGTACGTGGATCAATCAAGTTAAGAATATTTGGTATTGTCTTTTAATATATGCATTAAAGAGATAATTATCAAATGAGTTTAAGTCATTTTGGAGTCTTATGCTAAATGCCTATATAAAAGAGTGTTCAAAGACTCACATACATATTAACTTATTCACATACACACTGATGCTGCAAAGAGCTTGATGGTCCGAAACTCAGTTGGATTGAAATGATATTGGGCCTGAGATCTGCAACAAGAACAAACGTAAACTAGCCGAGGTGCCCCAGCTAAGGCACTCCGACGCTCAAGTCAGGTTTTCGGTGAGACGGAGAATATTCAGAGAGTGTATAGTGAATAGTGTATTTGCAATACCTTGAGCGGGGTGGTGCTGG
>JACGDI010005222.1:752163-774389 GCA_014898725.1 Jacaranda copaia | reverse complement strand
TTAAGTTTTGAAACTTTATCTCTCTTGGTGACCACTTCTTTTTGGATAATAGACGGGTTCTCTTCGGCTTTGTGGAGTGATGAGCTTACGAATTCTTCCTTACTACTTAACTCAACAAGTCATGTTCTCAACTCCTCTTGCTGCTTGGTGATTTGAATAAGCTCATTCTTGAGACCATCTACCTCTTCAACTCTCTCACTTTCTATCACCTCTGCCTCAAAAAGATCCTGTTGTGCAAAAAGCAGTGCTTTCTCATGGGATTCTTGTGTCTCTTTTTGAATTGAATTTAACTTAACCTTTGTGTAGTTGGATGCACCCTCAAAGAAAGATCTCAAGTGGTCCTCCAGAGGCGATGTATTTTTTGCATATGATTTCATCTCTGCAATCAAATCATCAATTGTGGGCTTTATCTCTAAGAGTTGCTCAAATGGAGTTTTCATGATTTTTTGACATATTCGTTCCCAGTAGAATTTGAGTAACATCTGTTCTGCTTCAGTCTTTATAATTTGAGGACAAAATTCTAAAATTTCAGCAGTTGGAGGTACCCAAGATGGAGCTTCAAATATCTTTTGGGGTATTACTTTCCCAACAAAAGCCTTATGTTTTGAAATTTCAGGTAATATCATCTTTGGCTGCTTATTGGAATTAGCAGTATTATGGGAAGTTTGCATCCCACCATCAAGAGGTTGAGAATTATTTGTCTCAATCAAATTAAAAGGGTTAGCCCCATTTATCGAACCAACACTACCTTCGGAAGTA
The DNA here is from genome assembly GCA_014898725.1 of Jacaranda copaia. NCBI lineage: Eukaryota > Viridiplantae > Streptophyta > Magnoliopsida > Lamiales > Bignoniaceae > Jacaranda > Jacaranda copaia. The sequence goes on along the minus strand of JACGDI010005222.1, from coordinate 773,630 downwards.
ATTGGGACTGGCACCTCGAGATCTGCAAGCTATAAAAAAAAGCAGAAGAAAGGAAGAAGAAATTAGAATTAGCAAATATAAATGTAAAAAAAAAAAGAGGGAGGGGTACATGATATTAAAAATAAATAAATAAATGACTTTACATATTTTGTTAATTCACCCAAAGATAAAGAAGAACTTGGGACATCTGCAAAGAAATTTGAATTAATACTGATATTATCTAAATCCAAAACCTTTGGCTTCTTCTAGAGTACGCATTGGTTGCTGGAGTTGTCAGTTGAGCAAGAAAGTGCAGAAATTATTTCATTTTCTTCCATTGGAGCATCAGTAGGGAATGAAATCACGAGTAAGTCACGATGCCTTTTAGACGGCGCTTGAGTATGTTCAGCAAGGTTATAATCCTTAGGCTCCAAATTCCTTTCTTTAACTTGCCCTAAAACAATAGAATTTTGAAAAAGTGAGGCTGCTAGATTATTTTTGGGATCTTTGATTAAAACGTTTTTAGGACAAGATGGATTCTTACCAGGATGCCCAGGCTCAGATGCATGCTATTCGATTCTAGCCCCAGGCTGATTGAGTTGACTAGAATTTGATTTCACATCTCTCTGATTAACTTTGAGAACAATCTTAGTACCTTTTATTTGCGAAGCTTTCCAATGTTTGTCCCACCAATCTGTATATGCCTTTGTGGCCAATGGAAAGGAAGAAGTATTACCAGGAAAGATAAGCTTGCAAGATGTGTTCAGTAAGGTACATGACTGCCAAAGTTGAACAAGCTCATACAAATCACAAGTAAGAATCTCTTTCTTTAAGTAGCCTGGGATGTGTTGACAAAATCCACATTGCCGGTTGAATCGATGAGGGCTATAAGGTTTAATAATATGCTCTTTTCCACATCGAAATGTTAAATAACTAGAACGAAGAGCCACAAAAAGATCCTTATAAGTATTTGATATGCAGGGGCCATTTATTACTGTAAACTGTTTACGTGGAAACAAGCGTAAATTTTGAATAGCTGAAGGGTTGATATTGAGGAATAAATCTCGCACCTCTGAAAGGTCAAAATATGTGGCCATATTCTCCCCCGCATATTTGACCATCTCAGCTCCTCCTATATTAATCTTAGATGAAAAATGAGTGCCAAGGTAGTGCCCTATCCAACAGTGAACATAATGAATGGAAAATACGGAAGAAGATTCTTGAAGACTCGGCAAAGTCGATATATTCCTTATACCATGGTAGATGCTTGTTAATATAGGAACTGCAAGAGAAAACCAATCACCGTTCGCCATTCTACTAGCAACCTTGAATACCGTAGCACGAATCAAATTAGCTTTGCGATGTGATAGAACAAAACTGCATAACCAGCATGAAAGAAAAGTAGCCAAGTAGGTCTCCTCTTTAACATTATTTTCAACCTCTAGCATCATAAATGGCTCATTATATTCTTTGGTGCAAGATAAATGTGATGTGTCGATTCTTCCACATGGATTGTGAGAGATCTTTGGCTTAGTAGACCTTTTTCGAGAAGACCTCAAAAGGGGTTCCCCATATCTCGATGGTCCTTTAAATCAAAAACTAATCCAATCATAAATAGGAACGCCATCAGAGTCCTTTGGGAGCATATGATATGCCAAGAATAGATATTTGCAGCTTCGTGGAAGAGAAGAGTCATGTTTGTCATCACCAAGTAGTTCTTTTACAGTGGGGATAGATTCATCATAGAAACATCCACAGATGGGTAATCCACCAAGTACACGAAGATCCCATAAAGAAACTAAAAATTCACCAATAGTAGTATGCAAAGTGTTCGTGGAAGGGCACCACAACTCAAGGAATGCTTGGAGGATATTTTTATGACAAATGTATGTGAAAAGCGAGGCATGGACTGCTGCATAAATCTTAGCTTGATGAAGAACATCTGCATAATGACCTAGCACATCCTTTGTCCATTCCCAATAGCCTGCATGAAAAGATACTTCGCCAAACAGTGATGTAGGAACTCTCAATGAGCATCCATTAGCGTTTGGAAGATAACCTGCAAATAAAAAGTCCGAGCTAGTAGCTTTGGCATCGTGAAGAGAAGACTTCAAGAGAAGTATCCTGGAACGGGATGTAATTCCAGAACGTGGATCAATTACTTCCCTGGTTGCCTCTTCAGACCACTCTTGGATATGCATAGAGTTACTTGGAGGTCGAGGTATGGAACAAAGAACATCATTGGCCGATTTATGAATTACCAGTCTGGTACTTTTAACTTTGAGGTTGTCTTTGTCACTTCTGATGATAATACATGGAGACGGCTCTGTGTGATCCTCAATATACATCCTCACGAGTTGATCAATAATGGGCTATGCTTCTTAACCTACAAAGAAAAGAGAAGAGATGAAAAAGAAAGTGCAAAGATATAGAAAGAATCTTCAATTTGATAACTTACTTGAAGTTTTCAAATTTTTGTATTTGCTATGTGTTGATGCCCTTGAGGAGTATAACACTTGGTGTTGATGAATGCCAAAGAAGTCCGAGCAACTTTGTTTCAATTGTAATAATCAGCCGATTGAATAGAAGTGACAACGGTTATATGAGCTCTATGAGGATTTTCTACAAACAGTTGGTGTGCAGAAATTGAGAGGGAGAAGATATACCCAATTGAATAGATGAATAAACCTAAATTCTCAACTCAAGTCTTTAAAGCTTCTCCAATAATCAATGGATGGAATTAACCTTATGGGATGCTCTTTTTATAGTGTTATTTTCAAGTATTTCAATTCTAATACAATTGAGAGAATGAGTTTCGGTTGAATCATACCTACTCTAATTTCCATAGAAGTCCAACTCTACTAAGTGTTGATTGGCTGATTGCAATTCAATTTGCAATCTTTCAGATTCTGCAAGCTTTCTTTAAAAGAAAAAAATTTGATTCCTGTAGGATGAAGAACTCTACCTGCGTTGGCTGCTATTGGTGATTTGTTTGGTTTTGTAAGACAGAATTAATTTAATCTGGAAGTTGGGCTTTGGTCGTTTGTTTTGGTGTTGATTTGCGTGGGCCACATGACCATGTTACTAAGCCGACGTGTTTTGTGCCAATGGAGTTACGATTGGGTGCAAATTCATGAAGGACACATATATGTGAGAACAAATTGAAAAGTTGATGTGAAGTGGGCCACATGCATGGAGATTCCTTTTTTTGATTGAATTCAGAAACAACAGTGGCAACAATAGAAAATTTTGATTAGCTTTGACTTAGTGTAAAATCATGTGGGTCCCTATGCATATATATAAGCTTATATGTGTTATATATATGTATTTAAATATATATATATATATATATTAAAGGCTAGCTCATATGTTATATATATATAAAATAATTATCGTGACTTATTCACTCAGAAATTTATTAGACAACATTGTTCGTGAACAAGTCTCGAGGGGGCATTTGTAGACGGCTTAAATTTTTGAGCCAATTAAAAAATGACATGTGTAAATAATATATTAGTTATTATTTAAAATTTTCTATTTATATATTGAAATTTATTAAATTAAATTTCAAATAATAAATAGTTAATTTTAATTAATATTCTAATATTTATGTTATAAAAAGCAAATGTTGACAAGTGTTAAGATGGAGATGTATCATGTCAATCAAATCAAATCTGGTGGCCTAGGAATCTCAAGCTAATCAAGTTGGGACACGTGGCACATCCATGTACGTGGACCAATCAAGTCAAGAATATTTGATATTATCTTTTAATATGTGCATCAAAGAGATAATTATCAAATATGTTCAAACCATTTCGGAGTCTCCTATTGAATACCTATATAAAGGGATGACTAGAGACGTATTCAGACATACATATTCATATATTCTCAAGCCCCCAAGACTCAAGTCTTTAAGCTTCAAGTTTTTATTGCGACGACGTATTGCTACCGCAAAGGTCCTATACCTCTTCAAAGTATCAAGTCATCAAGTCCTTTGATCTCGAAGTCAAGGTTCGGATTTTAAAGAAATTTCATAGTATCTTTTACCAAGTCAAATGATACTACACCATATATCCAAGAACAAGCTTTAAGCCCTTGGATCATATATATACTGGGAGAAGAATCAGGGGATTAGTTTTGTTAGGGAATTTATATTTTTTCTCTAATAAATTGTAATTCTCATATATATATATATATTTTATATAAATTTAATTTTTCCATTATTTTTTCTTTGTCTTGTGATTTAATTTTGCAAACAACAAAATTTGTGTGAACAATATGATTGATTGCCAACTTCTTCTATTACTTGGGACATATTTGACCAACCATCTTATGAGATTCTTCTCATCGATCATGCATCATAACCATTATTTCGTGTGTATGTGATCAACCATGGTTGCAACTAGCATAAATCGAGCTGGTTTAACCTAATTATTCCAATATTCTGCTTGATTATTATTTATTACCCCCTATTGATCTCCACTAAACAAGGAATTTGCCCAACATGGTGGGTCAGACTGCATAATAAAGTCTTTGATAAGCGGTAATGACTCCAAGATGTTGTCTATATGTCGTGTATACTCCTACCTTGTAGGTGCATATGCAGCTTCATAAAAATAGAGCACTAATGTTTCTTGTTATGTATAGGGTACTTCCTTAATACTTGAATTTAAAATAATAGAACAGTAATGTGCTAAATGTTATGAATTAGAGTTTATTTTACATAATTATTTCGCAAACAAAGATAAATGACACTTACTTGTTTTTTAAAGTTATCTACTAAGTGTCTCAAGCAATATGCATGGTGGCTACCGGGAAATATCATGGGGATGGCTGTAAGAAGATCTAGATGTCGATCGGAGAAGAAAGTGAACTTTGATAAGCCAAGCAGATATTGAGAATCTAAGACACATCTTAGCTTGAAGTAGAACCACTCCCAATTAATATCACTTTCAGAGTCAACAACTACATACGTTAGTGTGAATAAACCATCATTAGCATCCTTACTAATAACACTGAGTAAGCATCCTTTGTATTTATTTTTAATATGGGTGCCGTCTAAAAGTATCAACGGTTTGCATCCCCTGAGAAAACCAATAAGGCAGGCACTGAAACATATAAATAGCCAACAAAATTTTTGACTAATTGGGTCAATCTCACAATCTGCAATACTTTTAGGGTTTGTCCTCTTCATATCATCATAGTATCACCTTAACTTATCATAAGATCCCTTCTCAGCACCATGGATGTCTTGCATAGCTAATTCCTTACCCATCCATGCTTTATGGTACCTAAGTTTCACACCATATTCTCTATGGACATCTTTCAATATGGTGAAGGGGTGGAGGGTCGATAACATGGCTCTGATCTTAATTTATCCTTTACAATGTTAGCAACCTAAGCAGAATCAGCTTTAGGATGTCCCTTTGTTCGAAGATTAGCCTCACCGTGTGCTCTAGATTGCATTTTCGAATGCCAAATAATTTATCAGCCTTATGCTTTGATGCATAGATTCTCCATTTGCAATTTTCATCACTGCAAACAGCTATAATTTTTTTGCTGTCATTTTTCTTGTATTTAAATGACCGCAAAGTAGACACCGCAAAATTCTTAAGCATAATTTTGAACTCCTGAGTATCCTTGAATGTTTGACCCTCCCTATATATGCAATTCCTCCATGCATTAATTGAGTTGCTAGTTAAAGCCAATTCATTGTGAGATGCATTGGTCGAACCAATTTCTCCTCAACTGCATCCTTTGAAGTTGACAAATGAAGTATAAGTTCATAAAAAATAAGTACAATTTTAATAAATTTAAGCATAAAACCCTAGCAATTGCAGTACAATTTTTGATAATCCATTAGTAGAACACTTGAAGTATAAAACTTAAATAATATAATACAATTTTATGTGAAATGAAGTACAATTTTAGATAACTAGAGTATAAGTTTGTATAAGATGAAGTGCAATTTTGAATAGTTTAAAAATATAAAACCCTAGCAACTGCATTATAGTTTTGGATAATCAATAAATAGAACATATGAAGTATAAAACTTCAATGAATAGAGTACAGTTTTAAGTAAAATAAAGTATAAAATGAAGTATAATTTCAGAAAAAAATTAAAATTTTAAATAAAATTTGGATAATCAACAAATAAAACACTTGAAGTATAGAACTTCATTGAATAGAGTACATATTTAGGTAAAATGAAGTATAATTTCAGAAAAAAAAGTACAATTTTAGATAAAGTGAAATATTATAATAAATTCATATAATTAAATTACATGTTTAGATATCATGAAGTACAATTTTGGAACAATTAAAGTTTAGCACTTTAATGAACGATTACACGCTTTTTAAAATGAGGCAAGTATAATTTCAGAAATGAAAGTACAGTTTCAGAATTCGTGAAGTATAAAATCCCCGCAAAAGAAGTATAATTTTTGATAATTAATAAATAGAACACTTGAAGTGTAGAAAATCAATGAATAGAGTACATGTTTAGGTAAAATAAATTATAAAATGAAATATAATTTTAGCAAAAAGAAGTACAATTTTAATAATGTTAAGTATAATTTTTGAATAATTTGAAGTACAAAATCCTAGCAATTACAGTACAATTTTTGATAATCCATTAGTAGAACACTTCAAGTATAAAACTTAAATTATAAAGTATAATTTTATGTGAAATGAAGTATAATTTTAGATAACTAGACTACAAATTTGTATAAAGTAGAGTAGTTTAAGTATAAAATCCTAACAACTACAGTACAGTTTGGGATAATCATTAAATAGAATACTTGAAGTATATAAAATCAATGAATAGAGTACATGTTTAGGTAAAATGAAGTATAAAATGAAAAAAGTATAATTTTGAAAGAAAATGAAGTACAATTTTAGATAAAGTGAAGTATAATTTTCAAATTTCTGAAGTATAAAACCTCATAAATGGCGGTACAATTTTTGATAATAGTTTAATTGAATACTTGAAATATAAAACTTAAATAATAGTGTACAGTTTTTGTTAAATGAAGTACAATTTTATTTGCAATGAAGTATAATATAGAACTCTCTAAAGTAGAGAAAGATTTTCAAATAAATGGTGTACAATTTTAGAACTCTTGATATACAAAACTTTACAAACTGCAGTACAGTTTAGATTCTGTAGAAGTATTATCTTAAAACATTACAGCTCTTCTTGGCATTGCTGCTTGATTCATCTTTTCGGTTTACCAGGATGTCAACAATGTTCATCTTTAATGTCAAATGCAGTAAGACCATATTCAGAATATCTTCGTCATCATTCAATGTCACGTACAATATTTGATGTGGAGCTACGTATCGAAATTGAAGAGCTCAGCGTTGATTCCACTCTATTTTCTTGCGAGATTAATGTACATATCCATTAAAGTCGTGATATCCTTAATAGACATTAAATGGAGTTGGTCGTTGCAGTGGCAACTCCCCAACAATTGATTGAACACTCTAGCGTCACTACTGGTTGACATTATCGGAAAAATACAAGAAATTCATAAGCAACTGAGAAGAAGAAGAAACCCAAAGATAAAGATTAAATCAGAAAATGATGAAAATGAAAAGAGAAGAAGACAATATAGATGCTGGGTTAATAGTTGTTTCTCGTTTCCACCGTGGAGTTGCTTGCGTTTTTTTTTTTCTTTCTATTTCTGAAAATGATACTGATATTGGTAGGGTTTACTATTGTCTTTTGTTTATGATAATAAAGAAGTGAAAAAAAAAATTAGTGAAAATATTACACTTAAAGGCATTTTTGTCAAATAAGGTGAATAGAGAGTAAACTTTAAAATTCTTGCAAAATTAAGAAGTTTAGTCTAACAAGAATCAAATGGGGACTGATCTAAAAAAAGAAAAGTGATTTTGATACTTTTAAATAAGTTTTCCTATTTTTAAAATCTTTCCTATTATTTTATTTAACAAGAATAAAAAGTTATTTAATTTATTTTTTATTCCCTCCCTTTTTTTCTTAAATTACATCTAAATAATCTTAACAGAAGAATTCCTCCCAAAATATCCTGCTCTTCATGCCTTAACAGAAGTAATTCCTCCCTGAAAATACCTTGCTCCCCATGCCCTAATTCTCTCGCCTACGCGCCCTCGCCGTCTAGCTTTGGCGCCCCCTATCGGAATCCGATGCCATCGCCACATCTGCCAAGCCTTTAGCCTTGGAATCAATTTCTTCGACACCTCCCGTAACTCATTCTGCCTCCCAGTTCAATTTTCTTTTCCTTTCTTTTTTAAATTTAGATTTTCTTGATGATTTTGATTTCTAGATATCTTGATTTTGTTTTTGGGGAAATTACTGGTCGAATGTTCAAATATTGTTTTTGAGTGTGTTCAAATACGAACATTTTTTCATGATTGTTTTTCTTCGATCCTTCTACTGTTATAGGAGAGCCTAAAAAGTTTCATATTGTTGAATACCGTCTGTGTTCTGCTATATACTTACATGAACAGATTGTCGTTTGCATAAATTGTTAGTCAGTTGGGTGCCTGGTCAGACTACATACTCAAGCTATTTGCAAAAATTGTTAGTCAACCGTTTTGGATATATGTTCAAGTATAAGTTTTCTTTGTGTTCTATATTATATTCCCCGTTGCCACTTTTGATAATACAGATAGTGTTTTTTATGGAGGAAAGATTTAATATCTCTCTCTCTCTCTTTGTGTTTGTGTTTGTGTTTGTGTTTGTGTTTGTGTTTGTGTGTGTGTGTGTGTGTGTGAAATTGTGAGTTTTTCAATTACTATGCTGAATATTAATTTTCTCTACACTGGATAAAAGTTGTGTTTGTTTTGATCAGAATTTTATCATTGATTCCTTCTGTTATTCTTTCATGGTATAACCCATTGTGTCTCAATGGCTTATGGCTCCCAATTTCAGAAGAATATAGTTCCCATTTTCTAAAACTTACTTTGTGCAGTCCAAGACAACAATGGGTTTTCAGTATTGCGATTAAATCTATCATTTAACTCATGGAGTACTAGAATGTATTTCATTAATAAGTATGAAGCTGATTGCCTAAGTAGGCTGAATGAGTGCCCTCCATAGTTGTTAAATATCATTCATTACTTGACATTGTATTGACTGCCCATACAAGACATCGGCTGTGTTATTTGCATTTAATGATATTATGAGATAATTTCTTTCGTTTGTTTGACAAGTGTCATATTTTTTAGGTTTATATGAATGTGTTCCTAGCTAGAAGCCAGTATATCAGGTTTATATGCTACTTATATGCATGCAATCTTATCCAATATATTTTTCACTTATTTAAACCTAACAGGGGATATCAAGGGTGCTTCAATATAAAAAAAAGTTTTTGGTCGTTTGTGGCTACTAAGCGGATGTTCAAGGTTGTATAAATGCATTTCTTTCAAATACACGAATGATATGAGCTAGTTTGTGCGCATTTAACACTACAAGTATACCTATAGAACCAAACCCCACTAACCTTTGTAATTATGAAAACTGACATCATATAAACATACTGTCACCTGTGCCTGTTGAATAGTAAAAGGCCTTTTTCAAAACAACCATTTTCACTGATTCATTGTACGCGCAACTACCCATATGCTATTTGATCTATTATTATTACTGGTCTACAAAAAAAAAAATATAAAAAATGTGGTAATTATTAATTATTACATAATGCATGTCAGCATGTGTATAATTAATGACAAGGAATCTTTTGTGCCTTGTTTGGTAGATTGGGATTGAATGGCAGCTCAGTGCAGAGGAATTGGTTCAGCAAATTCAGCAGACATTCTGCTAATTAATTGTTGAAATATAGTTCCTTAGCCACGGCTTTTGCATTCAACATGGAAGCTGAAGATTTCTTTGCAAATGTAGTGGGCAGTGATTAGTTGGTGAAGGCAATTGATGGTAACGGCTTGAATGAACATCCCATGGCTGTTTTTTCAGTTCCAGAACAAAAATATCTATTTTACTATCAATTTTGATGTTGGCTGATTCTTAGAGGGTGCTCTCTTGCAGATAGTTATTAGAAGGATAAGAGAAAATTGAGAGAGAAAAAATCTTGCATGGACTTTTTGGCCTTATTCAGCAATCAAAAACAACATAGTGAATATATACACAGTAAAAATAAAACTAATTTCCAATTGCATTTTCTTGGGGTAAATATTATTTTTTTTGTTGGTAGGATGAATTGTGAGGTAAGTGTGTAATGCATAGTTTTAACAAATTTAACCTTTCATTTTTTGTAAATATAGTTTTCTATTTTTCCAAAGCTTTTTGTGCCTTTTTTTTTTTTTTGTCTTTTTCTATATTTTTTGTTCTTTTTTCTCCTCCCCCTATTTTTGTTTTGTCATGCCTTCTTCACCAACCAACCCGACAGTAGAAAGCTCGTGTTTAGGAGTGAACAAAGTTTTGGATACCTGGGAGGTTCTTAGGCCAATGAGAGGTGAGACAAACCTCTTACGTTATGTTCTTTTATGTTTTGGTCATTTTTTAGAAATTTTTTTTGGAGGAATAAGTTTTTGAGAGAAAATTTGAAAAATGTGCTATATGTTTTTTTTTTTTTTTTTTTTTTTTTTTTTTTTTTTTTTTTTTTTTTTGTTTTGAGGAAATGTGAAAAATGATTTGAGAATGAGTTGTTTGTACTTTTATATTTTGGGGAGAGACTAATTTTACTGTAGATATCAAATTAGTTGCTTTTGTGTTGGGTTTGTAGGATGAAAGTAATTTTTTAATACATTATATGTGTATACTTTTAAAGTTGGATGATATGTGTGTGTTCATGCGCATATATACCGTTTGAGCAAGATCTTATAAAGGAGGGATTAGATCTCAAATGAGTTCACGAAAACCCGACCTATAGTAAAAAAACAGGATAATATTTACCTGAATTTAACTAATCCACCAAATAAATCTGATTTAATACCTAAAAGCTCACAAATGCCAACCCAGCTAACAAAGGCAAATAAGGGGTAATTCAGAATTAAACATAAATGGAGTGTCCTTAAGCTTCAAAACTTGTTCGGATAACTCATTAAGGAGATCTAAAACCTTCAGTATAGTCCATTACTAATATGACCATAATGATATAGGAAATATCTAATTCATGTTTGTTTAACACATAACTCCTTAGCCTGTCATTAAGTTAGGATAAAGGAAAATAAATAAAACTAACCTTAAAGGAACACCAAGGAAATAAAAGCCTTAATCAGCTTTCCCTTCCTTAGCTTATAGAAAATACACAAAGAATACAGGATAATTACATAGCAATAAAAAAAAACTATTGGTGAAGAGGCATATGAGGTTTGAGAAATTGGTAAAGTTATTAACTTCTGTTTGTTTTATTGTATTAACGGCACCTTTGGAACACTTGCATTTCTTCCTCTTCTATTAGAGAAGGGATTGTGACCACTTTTTTTATAAGGTATCATTCCTATAAAAATTCTTGGGTAAGAAAATCTGGAAAACTATATCAATTCCCTTTTTATGAACAATTTTAAAATCAAAAGGGACTAAATAAGCTTAGCACCTTGCAAACATTTGTTTTGAAACATTATGTTTAAAATCCTTATTAAACATAAATTGAGAAGCTTGACAATCGGTTTTAATTATAAAGAATTAACTATATAAATTATTTTGAAATTTTAAAACACATTTGACAATAGCAAAAATTTCTTTAGCTATGGTATTATAATTTTTTTGGCTATTATTTCATTTACCAGAATAAAATCTAACAAGAATTTCTTATTTATTGTTAGGGTTAATTTGTTTAAGAATACCACCATAACTAATATCAAAAGCATTAGTTTCTATTATTTTATTCCAATTAGGATTAGAAAGCATCAAACAAGGCACTTTTTCTTTTATATTAAGAATAGCTTGTGTATGACTATCACACCAAGGCTGAGGGGCTTTCTTTAACCTATCATATAAAATAGTTGTATCTTGAGCAAAATTTTTATAATAAGGAGAAATATAATTCAAACTTTTTAAAAACCTTTGTAACTGAGTTTTATCAGTTATTTTATTAGGAAATTTAGGAGTGAATTCAATACTTCTATTTATAGGAATTATTTTTCTTTTTTCAATATAATGTCCAAGAAATTTAATTTTAGTTTGGAATAAAATCATTTTAGATTTTGAAATAACAAGACTACTATTAATGATAGCTTGTTTAAATATATGAAGATGTTTAAATGATTCTCAATTGTATTAGAAAAAACTAAAATATCATCAATATAAACAATTATGAAATTTCTATAAGGATTAAAGATATCATTCATAATTTTTTGAAATTTTGAAGGAGCATTTTTCAGATCAAAAGGCATAACATTCCATTCATATTGACCAACAAGAACGTTAAAAGTAGTTTTAAACTTGTCTTTATCAGCTATTTGGATTTGCCAATAACCAGATTTTAAATTAAATTTAAAAAAAATATTAGCATTAAATAACCTACCAAGTGAATCCTTCTTATTAGGGATAGGATACTTAATCCATTTTAACACCTTATTAAGAGGTTTATAATTAATAACTAACCTAGGGGCACCACCCTTTTGTTCATTATGCTTATTAACAAAAAAAAGTTGTGCACGACCAAGGAGACTTGGTTGGTCTTATAAAACCTTTCTGCAATAAGGATTCAATTTCATTTTTGCAATATTCTAGATACTCAGAATTCATCTGGCAAGGTCTAGCTTTCGTGGGAATATTCCCATCAAAATTATCTTCATACGGAAGATCAACAATATGTTTTTTGCTAGTCCAAAAAGCATTGGGGGTGTTCATTGCACATAGCTAGAAAAATTGATTTTCATGAAGAGAAATTTTTTCTTGTAACTTAGGATTTTTTAATTGATCATCAATATTAAGACTAACAATTTCTTGTTTTAAAGAATTTATATGAGCAATTTTTGCTTTATGCAAATTCTCAATTTGATTAAGAATTCTGGAAAAAGGTTCTGTTATAAACTGAAAATGTAAATTCTTACCATTAAAGGTTTCTATAAAGCCTTTTTGGTCAACCAATTTTAAAGAAAATATTTTCTTTAAGAAAGGCGTGTCAAGAATAATTTGATTAGAAATATTTTTAACTAATAAAAAACTTGTAGGAATGCAAGTTTTACTTTTGCATATAACAGCTTTTGATAATTCATAACTTATATCAAATTTTTTACCATTACCAGAGCAAAGAATATGATAAGTTTTTTAAAAATACCTAATAGGTATTAAACCTTCTTGAATACAATTAAAATCAGCACCAATATCAATTAAAGTAATTAATTCTTTTGAAAACTTATTATCAATCAAAAAATTAATTTTAACTAACCATTTTTGTGAAGTGACTATTTCTAATTTAAGAAGGAAATCATCACCATGTAAATTATCAATTCTAGGTATAATTTGTTTACCCTAAGAAATTTCTTATTTTCTCATCCTATCTTCGAGAAACATATTATTTCTTTTTATTTTTGCAACTTCTCTTTATAAGTTATCAACTTCTTTGTTTAAATCATTAACAGTAGTAGGATTACTATTTTTATTCCTATTTTCTAACATTTTATAAACTTCAACCATTGAATAGAGTTCGTTATCTTTATTATTAGGAATGTTATTAACAAAATCTTTAATAGATTTTGAAGAAGAAGGGGTATTCTCAATTTGATCAATTATTTTAGACTCAATATTGGATCTTTAATTAATTTAAGAAACTCTAAAGTATTATTATTATCAATAACATTCAATTCAGAAAACTGTGAAATAAGATTATATAAACCTTCACTATCATATTTAGTACTATCAGTATCAGAATTAACACAAGATTTACCTTCTTTATAAGGACCACATTCAGATTCTGAATCATTAAAACATTCATTTAAAGAATCAATATCATCAAAAGAGGTATTACTCTTATCATCTTCATCTGAACACTCAAGCAAAAGTTTATAAAGAATTTCTTTAATATTATCATTAATGTCAAGATTATTAATCTTATTTTTCATTCTACACTTATCGGCATAATGACCAACTTTACTACATTTATAACATGCACCATATTTTTTAAATTTTTTGTAAAGTTTTTTATTAGACTTTCTTTTCTCTCTCTCGTTTTTATGAGATTTTTTCCTATATTTTTTCTTCCTATAAGGAATAATTAAATCTTTTTGAATTTTATTATTATCAAGTGGTTTAGGATTTTCCATACCAAATTGACCACAAAAATGACCTAATTGTTTTCTTTCTATTATATTATTCCATTTAATTTGTTGATTTAATTTTATTTCATTACATAAAGCCAAACCTTCTTGTATATAGGTACCTATAAGTTTACCATAAGTAAATTTATTATAATCAATGTTGACTTCATTTTGTCTAAGAATTTTCCTAACTCTTTTAGCAAATAAAGAAGGAAGACCATCAACAAATTTAGACTTCCAATGAGTACTATTAGACTCAGGGAGTTTTATAACTCTAGAGAGAAAAGTATTCTTACACTACCTAAATGATGTGAGACTTTGATACTTTATACCATTTAATAAAGTTCTAATGTGTTTAGAATTATTAGTTTACCTACCAATAAAGTGTTCTATAATAGTAACAATAAGTGTATAAACAATATTTTCAAAACCATTATTAGTTCCTTCATGTTCTTGTTTAACCGTATTAAGAATTTCTTCTTTATTTTTAAGGGTAAGATAATTATCCCACCAGCCTTTTAATTGACTAGTAAAATCAGCAATTATTATTTTAGCAACAGTTTTATCAAAATTACCATTATTTTTACAAATTGTACTATACATCCACATACAATGCACCAAATTATAAATATGACGTTCAGTAATCCCATCCAGATTCTATTCATAAATATTTTTATGGGAATAAGAATTATTAAGAATTAAATTCTACTCTTCATGGAGAAAATCTTGGGGCGTTGGACGAGGATAGTAATAAGTTCTCATGGTAGGTCTATTAGCATATTTTTGAAGTTTATTAACTTTCTCATTGATCTCTCTTTTATAGGATTCCTCATCTAAGTTATTATTATGAAGGGTTGAGATTCTAAATTCCCTAAATTTTTTAGTTATAATTTTTTTCAATTTATAAATATCTTTAAGTTTGAAATTATCAATTTCAGGGGGAGGTTGGATACTAGGCATGGCTATTACATTAGATGAAGGAGAAGGAGAAGTGATGAAAATTTTTTCAATCTTTTCTTTAAGATCGCCCATGAATTTATTTAGTTTATTAATATTATTTATTATATTAGAAAGCCTTTGATTACGTTGAAATAAACTTTCACCAAGAATATTTAAATATAAATTAACATAATTTTGTTGTCGAATTAAAATATTCATTTCTTGAACAGTGACAGCAACATAATCACTAGATAATAGTTTATGAAATGCAAAAAAATAAAGGTTATGATTCCCTTCTACATTAAAAGGATCTTGAGGAGGAAAAATAGATTTTTGTTTTTTACAATCTTCAAATATACAAGTCCTCTCTAAAACAGAAATATAAGGTTCAATATAAGTAACCATAAACCATGGAACAAAAGGAACGAGTTGATCCTTTTCAGCAACAAATTTATAAAATTCTTTTTGAAAATGAGATTGTTGTTCTTTAGAGAAATTCTCAAAAAATCATTTTCTAAACAATTCCCATCTTTCTTTATTAAACTCAATTTGTATAAGTTTTCTATTAGAAGAACCAGGACTAAAATCATATTTGTTTTTAACCATTAAAACCAAAAATTAAATGTGAGTATTTCTCACAGAAAAATACATTTCAAATTCGGTTGGTTCAATAGAACAAGCACTATTATTATTATTTTCTAATGGAATATCATGAACAATATTAGAATAAAAGATTTTTAATTTATCAAATCTGGTTTCTAAATTATTGTCTTTCCTAATTTTAGGAACATGTTCTCTTATTTGAGTTGTGGAAGCTTAGACATATTAGGACTTTCAACTGTATAATCAATCAAATCTAAAAAAGAAAAAGATTTATTAGATCTAGTATTAGATCTAGAAGATTTTAACATACTTTGAGATTTTGATTTGAATTGAATAGTAACTTCTCCATCTGAAGTTTGAATTATTTTGTTAACCTAAGTTTGTATTATAGGTTGAATATGAACAACCTTTTCCATTTTTCAATTATTAGGAAATTTGACTTCATCCCATTTAATAGGTCTCCTAGTAGTGATATGAGATTTACAAAAATTTGTCTCAATTAAAATAGTCTCATTATTATGCTTATTAATCATTTTACACATAGGATTTGAAGTGTAAAGTGGTTAATAATAAATACGATAACAGATAAATATTGTTTCAGTATTAGACATATAGTTATAACTACGTAATTTAACATTTAATGTTAAAGCATGTAAAATATTGACATCAGTTAATTACAAGTGTAAATTATGATAAACATTAAAGTAAACAGGGCCATGAGCCAAACTAGATTGTATGATACTCATAATCGAATGCTTCCAATTTAAATTTCAAGCATCACGCAAGATTGCAACAAAACTATCAGACAAATTATCAAGGGTAATAGTTTTAAAAGCAATTTGATTTAAACTAATATGCAAAAATCTATAATAAGATCTATATCTATCAATATCATATCTATGCAATAATTGTAAAGAAATATCATCTTTATCAAGAGGAATAAACTCATCAATTGTTTTAACAACTTGTTTTAAACCAATTTTTTCAAAAGTACCAAGTTGGTAAATTAATTTTGGATCCACTTTAGGTATGGTTCATTTATTAAGAAGATCAATATTAACTGAAAGATCTATTTCTTCCACACAACTATTTTTAACAAAAAATTCATTTTTAAAAGATGTGTTAACCAAGCAATAGATTAAATATAACCTATTTACCATGGCTCTGATACCATTTGGGCAGGATCTTATGAATAAGGGATTAGATCTCAAATGAGTTCACGAAAACCTGACCTATAGTCAGAAACAGGATAACATTTACCTAAATTTAATTAGCTCTCCAAATAAATCTAATTCAATACCCAAAAGCCCACAAGTGCCAACTCGGTCAACAAGGGCAAACAAGGGGTAATCTAGAATCAAACATAAGTGGAGTGCCATTAAGCCTCAGAACCTATTCGGATAACTCATTAAGGAGATCTAAAACCTTTACTATAGTCCATTACCAATATGACCATAATAATATAGAAAATATCTAACCTATGTTTGTTTAACACATAGCTCCTTAGCTTGTCATTAGGCTAAGATAAAGGAAATTAAATAATTTAAGGAAAACAAATAAAACTAACCTTAAAGGAACACCAGGGAAATAAAAGCTTTAATTAGTAAATTTAATTAATTTAACATTTTATTCAATAAATAAATTATTTAGTAATAACATAAATAATATTTAATTAAATTTAATTCATTTTTTGGACTATTCGTTTAAATAAATTTGTAAACATAAGTTTTAGATTTTTTTAACTAGTAAAATTTTAATATTTATATGTATGTGTGTGTGTGTATATAGATGTGAATGAGTGAAGTGAGAAAATAATAAATAAATGAGTGATGTAAAAGGTAGAGTGAGAAAATGAGAAGGTGGGTGTAATTTTGAGAGTGTAGGACTTTTTGGGTGAATTGGGAGTGGTTTTTTAGATATAAAATTTGAATTTTTGGGGGAAAAGATTGGAGAATGTGCTTCTATTTTGAAATTTGTTTGACAATTGGAGAAAATTTTGGGAAAATATAAAAGAACGTAGCCTTAGCAACCACAAAATACCAAAAAAACTGAAGGGTCCACCTATTGCAAGCCACCAACAGGTGTATTTAGAGTATTGATGGCATAAAGAATTTGTTTTCGGTTGTTCTTTTCTTGATACGATTGCTTTTGGCTGTTCAATTGGATGTAAAAGATCCTTAAGAAGTTGTTACCTTTTTTGTGATTTAATTGGCAATTTTCATTAAAAAGGGGTATATTTTAAGAAAAGTAGAAAGGGAGATGCATTTTAATGCACAAGTGATGGACTCTGTCCAAGAGGTTGAGGAGAGTAAATTGGGAAGGGATTTCAGGAAAGGGACATGAATTTGACTGCCGATACCGAAATTTCAGGTTTTCTTTTGTTACTGGAAATCATAAGTCTAATATTGAGTGAACAAACTCAACAAAATTGAACATGAAAATGTACATAAGTCTAATATTGAGGCAGTGGCACGAGGGAGATCATCAAGCATCGGTGGTCTAAATCCAATTTCATTTAAGCCTTTTTCTACATGACCCTTTCTTGTTCGGCCTACTTAATAATAGTGCTTCTAGGCGGACAAGAGCCCAGTGATGACCAGACTCTTTCGGATCTTTTCTTTAGGCAAACAAGCCTTCCTTGTTTGCCCCACTTAATAATAACTTATAGGCTAGACAAGAGCCCAATTAGGCCCATGATGCGATCCATTCTCAATTCCCTGAATAGAAATTTTTTGCATATTTTCCTCCTGCTGGTATTTTAGTCACTGAAATACTGTTCATTTATTATCTTTCAAAGCTAATAATTGATTACCTAATTAGTCTTAAATCTTGGTTTTTTAAGACATGAAGTCTTTTAAGTTCTAATATTTTCTGCTAAGCACATTCATACTAAATCTATATTTAGCTGAATGATTATAATATATTTATATATAAAAAAATTCTCTCTATGGATATCTCTCAATTGATACTTTTAGCAATCTAAAGTTTCAAATGCAAGCAGCATTATTATGGGTGATTAGTGACTTCCCTGCTTACTCAATGTTATCAGGTTGGGGTGTTAAGGGCAAACTTGCATGCCCACATTATGGAAGGAAGACATAGCATAAAAGATTAGATGATTGCCGTAAAGATTATTTTATAGGTCATCGATGTTTATTGCCTGTAGGCCATCAATTTCGAAGAGATACTATATCATTTGATGGTAAAAGAGAATTAGGAAGGGCTCCTATTCCTCGCACAAGATCACAAGTATTGCAAGAGTTTGATAAATATCAAATATTAACTCAATACAATAAGGAAGACCTATTGAAGAGAGCATCTAGAACCAATAAGGAAAATTAGATGAGCATAATTGGAAAAAAAAGAGTATTTTCTTTGAGTTGCCATATTGGGAGTATAACTTGATTAGGCACAATCTTGATGTAATGCATGGAGAGAAAAATGTGTGTGACAATATTCTTTGGACCATATTAGGTGATAAAAAGAAATCAAAGGATCATCGAAAGGCTCAGATATAGTTGAAATCAATGAATATCTGCAAACCTTTATGGCTACAACCACGACTTTCTGAGAGAGAATTTTTCTCATGTTGTATTTACAATGGGTAGGAAAAAAAAGGATATATTTTGCACAATATTGAAGAGCATCAGAGCTCCAGATGGATATGCATCTAACATCGGATGTTGTGTTAACATTAGATCTAGAACTATAAATGGATTGAAAGGCCATGACAATCATGTTTTAATCCAATAATTTCTTCATATTGCAGCTTATGGAGCACTGCTAATGAATGCAGTAAGTGTGTTGATTGAATTAGCAAATTTTTGGAAGCAATTGTGTTCTAATGCTGATACCACACCTATTCTGGACAAAGTACAAGATTGTATAGCTCTTATATTGTGTAATCTAGGGAAAATATTTATCCCATCTTTCTTTGATATTATGGAGCATTTTCCTATCCATTTAGTTGATGAGGTATCAAAAGGTGGCCCATTTTAATTTCGATGGATGTATCCGATCGAAAGATAATTTGAGAGTATGCAATTTTACTTTGATCTAAACTTTAGTTACATATCAAAGTTATTTTAAATGTTTCAATTTAATTATTTTAGGCACTTACTTACCTTGAAAAGTATGTTCACAATCAAGCACAATCAGAAGGATCTATAGTTAAAGGCTACTTGATGTATAAGTGCATGAACTTTTGTGCTAGATAACTCGAGGATATTGAAACTAAAGAACCAGACCTTTATGAAATTAAGTTGGAGATAATCCTAATTGGTAAAGTATGTGCGTAGATGTTTGGCCTGTCAACTAGTAAAGGCTGAACATCAGCGACCATCGGGATTACTCCAACCACTTTCAATCCCTGATTGGAAATGGGAATAACTCAGTATGGACTTTGTGATAGGCCTATTTGCAACCAGAGAAGGTTACGACAACATATGGGTGATAGTGGCAAACTAACTAAGTCTGCTTATTTCTTGCCAGTTAGGACGTAGTAAAAAGTTAAGAAGTTGGCAAAACAGTATGAGAGAGAAATTATGAGACTACATGAAGTGCCGATTAGCATTGTATCTGATCGAGATCCAAAGTTTGCTTCAAAACTTTGGAAAGCTCTACAGGAGCATTTAGGGACAATGTTACATTTTAGTTCTGCCGCTCATCTCAAATGAATGGACAGTCTAAAAAGACCATCAGAATATTAGAGGATATGTTAAGGGCTTGTGTCTTGGACTTTAGTGGAAATTAGAGCCAATACCTACCTTTAATTGAATTTGCATAAAACAATAGTTATCAATCTATTATCTAGATGGCCCTATATGAGGCATCATACGATAGAAAATTTCGATCTCTGTTACATTGGAACCTTAAGGAAAACAAAGGGGGTAGTTATAAATCTCCAAAAACTATCAGGCTAGAGTTGATTTAAGAGGCTATTGAAAAGACTCATATCATCAAGTAGCAAATGAAAGTTGCACAAGATTGCTAAAAGAGTTATGCTGATAATAAAAGAAAAGATTTAGAGTTTGAAATGGGTGATTGGTTTTATTGCAAAACATGGTGGGCATTCATGATGTCTTTCATATGTCACAGCTTCAAAAATACTACTTGGACCCTTCCCACATTATTTCCCTAGCCAGTGTACCATTACAAAATGATTTGACATATGGGGAACAACTAGTACACATCCTAGATCAGCAATTTTGAGAACTTAGGAATCAAAAAATTTTCTAAGTGAAAGTATTATGGTGTAATCACAATGTGGAGGAGGTAATGTGGGATCGAGAAGATCTCATGCGCCAGCAATACCTTGAATATTTTCAACATTCAGGTGAGAATTTGGGGACTAGATTTTTTTAAGAGGAGGAAAAGGATTTGTAACGTCCTATAAATTCTATTATGCTATTGATTTAAATTTAATTCTTACTTTATTTAATGTTGTGAATAATGTTATAGTTTTGTGGGTTAACATTTGATTTCTCTTGACTTGATTTTTGCATTTGATAAATTATAAGGGTTTAATGTAATTTTTGCATACTTTTAGACTTAAGGTAAAAGTTTTAAAAAACTTTATGGGTTAAAATTGATTTTCCTAGAACACTAGGACTTGATTGATTTTCTTACAAACCTTTGCAGGTCAATTATAATTTGATCAAGTTGATTTATAAAAATCAAATTTCCACATTTCACCCTACCATTTCATTTCTTCACCATTGGACACTCTTTCTCTTCCT
>JACGDI010005222.1:697213-752063 GCA_014898725.1 Jacaranda copaia | reverse complement strand
GAGTCAAAATCAAAAATTGATTTGGGGGTTGAGTTCCTTGAGTTGAGGCATGTCAAATAATGGTGCCGTTGAAGTTTTTCAATAGCAGTGGTGGTCAAGAGACAAGATCTTTATCTCACTGCCAGGAATACATGCATACAAATGGATCATTAAGATTCCCCTTCGTTTGTGAAATATTGGTATATAAGCGATGTTTGGTGTATGTATTTGCATCTATTTATTTAGATGTTTCGATCATCGCTAAACATTGTATTATTATATATTATGATAGAAACAATCGATCAGGACACCCATGCATAAAAACAGAACAACTTTGATCAATTAAATGGGCTTCGCGAATTCAAAATGGCATTATTTCATGTAAACTATAGGTTATATAGCATAATAAGTGTAGAAAACCCTAATTTTATACAACTATGATTCAATCGACAAAAGCTTGGATTTTTTTATTACTGACTGTATTATTATAATCAATATTGCGTATCAATACTGAATTATATATAAGTAAACCCCGTATATGTCTATATATCCGATACTAGTAGCATGTTTAAGGCAGTATATAAAATCAAACCCTAACCAACGTATCAATAGGATAGTGACTTAGATTTGGGGTTGTTATTGATATGATTCTAAGTGTTAGTGATCATTAGGATTGAACATGGATTTTAATATAAGGTTACTCTTTTGAATAGGTGATGGAGGACTTGACCTTAAGGATCAGTAGAGTTTGATTGCATCACTGACGTGATTAAGGTGAG
Organism: Jacaranda copaia; assembly: GCA_014898725.1. NCBI lineage: Eukaryota > Viridiplantae > Streptophyta > Magnoliopsida > Lamiales > Bignoniaceae > Jacaranda > Jacaranda copaia. The sequence continues at coordinate 751,305 of JACGDI010005222.1, read as the reverse complement.
GATCCACCGACCTGGTAATTCTTTAAGTAAAGCAATGTTATTATGATTGAACCTTGTGAGGTTCAGCTAATCTGATAACTGTCTTTGCTATTGTTACTATTATTAATTAACTGTTGAACCCTGTGAGGTTCTACTACTTGATATTTGATTTAATTATCTTTATTACTATTGCCTAAACCCTGTGAGGTTTTACCGTTTCAATTGTCATTCACTAAATATCGTTGCCTATTGTTAATTGTTGAGCTTGTGAATAGTACCATTGCTTATCATATATCAAAACTGTTATGAATCAACTGTTCATTCTATTTTAGTATCATTAACAATTCCATGTTTTCTATGTTACTGTACTACTTAGACTGCATGGTATATTGTTGCTAGCCATGTTAGCTTCCTTGATTGATTTTGATTGTCATTGTTACGTATTGGCTTTATTGAAACCATTCTATGAAACTCATTATTTTGCTATGTTGGCATCTGACTAATTAACTGATTAAACTAAAAAGCATGTTTATAGAAGAAGCATTGGCCAAGTGCCTAGCCAAGCTGTTATGCTTGAGCTGCTGTTAATGATAAGTTGTCATGCTTGAGCTACTGAATTGATTGTTGCTGTACCAAATTGAACTATTATTGTACTATTACAGAGGTATAAGGATGTTCTAATATGCACAATATATTTGATCTTTAACTTGCATATGTGGTTGGGGTTTTCTATCCTTGTAATTATATTATGTTCATGAAGTAATAAGGCTAGAGTGGTATCCTAGTCTAAATCGGGCTGATGTCCTAGGCAAATGAACCATATTTATACCTCCTGACTGTGATCGATTGAGATGTTCCTAAACCTCCCAAGTAGGATCGGTTGAGACTAACAAGCCATTGAGCTAACGATCACAGCTTCTGACCTAGCAGTTACTAGTAACTTGGTTTCCTTTGTTGTTTTGACTTGTTGCCTTTGTATTAAACTATCATCAATTGTTATCTGTGTACCTTGATTTCCATTTGGTCATGCATTGCTTTACACTATCTTCACATGTCCTTATGACTCATCATTGTATATTACTCGTCTCTATTCAGACATGTATGAGACATGAGGATATGAGGACTGACAAACTTGGTACAGATGATTTGTACTGTAGCCTATTTATGTATATGTATATATGATTGCGCCTTTGGTTGTTTTGTTTAGAGATGTTGTGATATGTCATGATTACTGATATACTTATGGTATGTGTGAATAATTGTACTAGTCACGACCTTTTAGTTTGAATGTTGTTGAACGTTTTATTATGGAATTTAGCACTCTGATATAGCTTCCGTATTTGGATTAAAGCATGCCATAAGGTTGTGATGTTGTTAATGTTATTGTTCAAAATTTGTAAAAAATTTTATGGGCCTATTGATTGTATTGATACATGCTTAAGGAATGAACTGGATTAATGCCTTAGTTTACATGTTATCCCAAAAGGGGGCATCACAAATATCTATAAGAATAGTAATCAAATATATATTCAACCAAATTTTATATCATAAATTTTATTCTTTTCATCATGCCTAAAGCATAGCTAAGTTCGGCTTATTTTCAATTAAAAGATGCAATAACATGTATTTTGCAATATATATATAATATATATAAATAAGTACTTAAAATATATAATATATATCTCAATCCGTTGGAGTAAAAAAAAAAAGAGAGGTTTTGGTTGTTCTATAAAACCCTAAAAAGAATTTTTTTTAACTATACCCCTATTAGCATGTTTTAAAATAAATATAAGAGAAGTGTCCTTATAGACCTAGTCTACTTGTCTTTACTTGATTACTTGATTGTTAAGAGGGGCTACTTGTCTTTACTTGATTGTTAAGAGGGGCTTAAGAATTCGCTTTAATTTTTAGAAAATTAGAATGGGTTATATCTAATTAAATTATGTATGATGATAAAAAAAAATATAAAAAGTAAAAAACATTACCAAAATTAAACTATATATATTTATAAAGATTGGGACAGTAGAGCCTACTTTCCCCCCATATCCATCATTATAGAGCATCAAGGAATTCTTATATCATTTCTTTCAAGCTGAAATTAAAGAAAAGAGATCATTATGAATTGTTTAATCATATCCGATGATATTTACACTTTATGATATCATTTATACACTCAGTGACTCATATAATTTCTTTCAAGTTGATATTATAAATTATTTAATCATATCTGATGATATTTTCAATTTGTGGTATCATCATTTATAGACCCAACGACTCAAAAAGAAGGCAAGCTCACTTGTGAGTTGTGATACATTTTTTGCCATATTAAACTAATGTTCGTTAGACATATCAAAAGAATAAAAAAGAAAATAAAAAGATTATTGGTTAGGAGCAAGGAGTGCGAGTGTCCCCGGCCAGTGACGTCCAACGCGATATATATTGTAACTCGGACTAATTTTGCCGTGTCCGCCTCCGCCATCCGGCCCGCCCTGCACTAACACATATTTAGGATTATTTAATGAACAACTTTTTGGAAGAAAATAAAATAAGGCCCTACAACGTACCTTTATCCTTCGCCTGCTCATCTAAGATCTAATTGATGGCATCCAAATTCCAAATTCAACACCACGTGCCTGCATTCTTCATCATACGGACCCCCCAATCAGTCTGTCACTAACGATCGTTATTGTCACGCTTGCAACTTTAAGCTATGAAAAATATTTTATAAATTTAAAAACATCTAAATCCGTAAGAACTTATCATAAGCTTAAAGGTCAAACACCTCTTAATTTGTGTTTAGTTAGAAGATAAAGGAAAACGAAAACGTGAGGATCAATTGAAGTAAGAATCAAAATTGCATGGTGAGAGTCCTTAATTTATTACAATTAGCAATTAGTACAATCAATTCATATGCTAAAATTTATATAGAATTTATTTATTTTTTATAATATAAACTTATTTTAATATATTTACTTGATTTTTCTATAAATAGGAATTAAAAACGTTATGGTATAATAATAATTACATGTACAAAATATGTGAGTTATAAATTATTGCTATTATTTAATATTAAAATTTAAAAATAGGAAGAACAAACGAAGAAAGATCATCTTTAGGCAATTTTTTCAAAACCCACTAAAAAGGAGTAGGTGTTTTATTATAATTACATGAACTCAAAGTTCATGCTTACATGAGATGTCAGAAAAAGGAGCGACTCAAAATAACTTAGCAGACGCCAGATTTTTACAAGCCCTCCGTGTAAGCCACTCCAGTGGAACCCAACCATTCGCCGCCCTGAATCAACTCCTTCACAGTAAACTTCATGGCCTCAGCCGGGTCGGTAATAACATGATACCCCGGCCACTTCACTCTCTTGCTGGTCCCCGCGCCAGGCCCCTGATTCATATATTCCCCATAATACAATGTCTTCAAAGCGAAATCCCCGCTCCATTCTGACCACCCTGCTGGATCAATATGATCCCCAATGTACGACTGCATCACCACTGTCCTTGAGTACGCCTTCCAGGGCCGCCCCAGATACGACGGGTACGAACGTTTCACCGGTTCCAGGTCATCACTTGCTGTGATTTCACAGTCTTGGATTGAAGTTCCAGTGTTCTGATTCTTGTCTGTTCGGGCCTGAGCGGTTACCATGTTCTTCTGGGATTTCATTGGTTTCCGGGCCACCAGCTTGCATTTCTGGAATACTACTGCTGCGTTCCCGAAGATGAAGTCTACGGTCCCCGTCACGTAGCTGTCTCTGTAGAATTGTCGAAGGGAATGCGCGTACAGTGTGTCTTGGTAAGCGTCCACCCGGCACCGGTTTATGACGGATTTATCTGCCCCGACCCGGAGCGCCACCGCCTGGTGCTTTTCCGATCCGGCTGTGTTTTGGATGCGAATGTCTTGTAGAATGAATCCCTCTCCAACTGCGGCTGAATAGTGCATGAAAACTTTTGGTGTGAATTAATGTGATTTGCTTTCTAATGGTCGAAATATTCAAGCTCTTTTGGACAAGAATTACTTACCAAGTGTGGCGGAGTTGAAGGTTGTGGATCCATCGGCAACATTAAGGTCACCTGTTATGATTGTGGAATCCATTCCATCACCAACGATCATCAGATTCTTTTTCTTCTTACCCACTTGAACATTCTCCTTGTACGTTCCTTTCTTAACATAAATCACATATCTCTTCTTACTCTTGTCGGGTGCTGCCGCAATTGCTTCTGCAACTGTTTTGTAACTCCCAGACCCATCTTTTGCTACAGTCAGGTCAGCTTTTATAGCATCAGCTGTGCTCTCTAGCAGCTTTCTGTCCATTGGAGTGATCCATGATGGCAGATTTCCCCTTAAATAGTGAACCATTTCCTTATCAGGCTCTGATACTGCTGCAAGCATAGCCAAAGAGGCCCTGGCCCTTGAGATCAGATCTTCAAGAATTGCTCCAAGAGATCTTCTCCCAAAAGAGTTGAGCCCATCCAAACAGGTCACACAATTAGTGAGCACACCGCTAAGCCAAGCTTGCGCATTGGCATGGTGGGATGTGCTGGTTTGAGTCTGATTCCCCAGAGCTTTAATGGAATCAAACACAAGATCAACTGACAGGTCAATTAGTTCAAGGCAGTCAGCTAGAGCCCCTTGTTCATTTCGCTCATTCATCTGATTTTTCAGTTTCCTAGTCTGCGAAATCGCTCTGTTCATACGATGGGCTTCGTTAATCAAGAATTTTTGCAGTAGAGTAGTCGCATCTGGTGGTGTTGCGCTATCAGAAACCACTTCAGAGACAAGATCTTGGCAGGCCTGTGGATCTAAAGACCCATGGCACAAATAAGAAGGGTTTGATAGATAATCTTGGCAGCTTCTTTTGGTTAGATTCGGAAGAAAAAAGACGGCTGAAATGACCAGAGCACAGATGGATATGGTGAAGAAGAGGATTTTGCAGTTGGGTGTGTTTTTGTGGGGAGTGTGGAGCAGGGGTTGTTGTGTGGAAGCCATCTTGCTGTGATGAGCCTCTAATCCCCAACCGATAGTTGCTTTATATAGAAATTGGAGTGGGGGCTGGCTGTTTGGCTAAATTAGACAATAATGCATCCGCTAATGGTGCTAACTTTTTTCAGTTGAAAGAAATTGAACTCTCATTTTATTACTTAATTTATATTTTTATTTATAATACTACTTGTCGTGGTACATTGTTCTCATGAGCATAAAAATTTATATTATCATAGTATTAGCACTAATCACATTGATAATAAAACACTTTATTTTTATTTGTATGATATGAAATAGGATATATGGTTGGTTTTTGTGGATTGCAATAAAGACATTAGACCGGACAAATGAGTACCCGTGGGTAATCAAAAAATGAGTAATAATGGAATGAATAAAACTATTTATTTATTTTATTGAATACGAGATAGTGGACTTATTATTAATGACTATAGGTAATGGGTAACCTATAGGCACCCATAATAAAATTTTTATTTTTTTATAGCTAAATAAAAATTAATATTTATTTTTCAATTTACGTATTATTATTCAAACATTACCTAAAACAAAATTAGTAAAAGAGGTTACAAATTTCAAATATTATATCGAACAAGTATTTTAAAGCATGTAAAATATTTTAGTTTGAAAAGTGCAATGTAAATGTTTAAATATCGATTAAATATAAATTATATTACATTTTGAAATTTAGATTTATCTTATTATATGTCAAAAAAATTTTGAACAAAAAGTTTAAAAACAAGTTTAATATTGTTGATATCATTAAAAAAATAAAAGAAGGTGTTTTGCCCTCCAAAGTAGTCACAAAAATTAGAGAAAAATTAAAATTAAAAAATATATATGACTATTCATGGGTTACCAGCAAGTTGGGTCAAAAAAATAACAGGTAATTAGGCAGCGGTCAAAAATTACTTACATTTTATTAGGTAGAAAAAATGGGGCCCATTATCTGTATATTTTTTGGGTATTCATGGGTATCTGTGGGTATAGATAATTTTTTATTAGGTCTAAAAATAAAGAAAGTGGGAGAAGGACAAAGAAGAATATGAAATAAATAATTATTGAGTAGTTACTTTTTTTGAAATAAAATAAAATAAAATTCATGCAATACCTTACCAATTTTTTCTATGAGTATAATGACATATAATAAATTGGTATAATAGAATTGAAACTGCCGTTTTGCGAAAACAACGGTGGGTTCTTTTTTGTCTAGTATAGATAAAATATAATTAAAATAAAATTTCAATTTGCTTTTCATGAATTAGTGCACTTTCAATTATTCACATGTGAACGTTATTGGTGGAACCGCAGTGATAACCGGCGGTGCAAAGGTAGTTTTATGGAACAATGCGAAGGAGAAAATGGCTGAGAGGGAGTGATTCCGGAGAAACTAAAAATTACTTTTTCATTTTGTCATGATCTGATAAAGTCATATTAAATAAGGGTAATTAAGCTCAATCTGCTTAGAAATTTCACGCACTTATAGTACCTTATGATCAAATTAGGTGAAGAATTCGTCGAATAGGTTCGTTACTTCTCACAAACAAGTCATCTTATCCAAACCTCTTCTCCTATTAGTTCATATATTAATCATTTTTGCTCCATAATGAATTCTAACTTGATTAATTATCTTTGTTGGAATGTAGTGAAAGACTTAGAGGGTGTTTGACTAAATTTACTCAAAAGATTTTATAATACATTTTATAAGATATTTTTGAAATTTATAAGATGTTATATTTTATTTTTAAAATAAGTTATTGAAATATTTAGATAAAATAAAATATCAGATCTTATAAAATGTTAATAATAATAATAATAATTTTATAATTAGGATGGTTAAAACTAAAAAATTATTCAAATTTTATAATTTTATTTGCTAGGATCTTATAAATTCTGTTTACGAAGAAGTTACCAAATATTTTATAATATTTTGTAAGGTTTTAAATATTTTATAAAGTATTTTGAGAATTTTATAAACATAGTAGACACTCCTTTATTCGTTAATTAATAGTATATTTAACTTAACCCAATAGGTAGACTTTTATTATCCGCCTTAACAAAGGAATTACCAATCAAGCTGTAGCTGCAGGCTGCGGCCCCTCTTCTACTTTTTTCTTTTATCAAGTTGAAAACGAGCCCACATGTATTTGCAATGCGACGGTGACGAGGCGCATTGTAGCGTGCATGATTAAGAAGACATCCTGGACATTCGCATGCACGTCGCATTTGGCAAGATCTATGCACTGCTTTGTGAATCTCAGCTTGGAATTTCTTGGTTTTGTTTCATTTATTTACGAAATAATTTCAAAAAGTATACCAAATAAATATTACGGAAACAAAAATTATCAATTTTCTTACTGTAAATATATATATATATATATATATATAATAAAACATATGTTTGAGTTAGTAATTGTAAAGTTTAATCAGTTGCATTTAGTTCTTACTGTACCTTTAGGTAAAAAAAGCAACCGTCTTTAAAAGTTAAAGGCCTCCTACATATATATTTTTTTATGTTTTAGTTCTAAAAGAGAAAAGTATTGGACTTTTTTTATTTTAAATTTTTGGCCTAAAAAAATATAATTTTTTTTAAAACATTTAAGGTCTAAAGAAATATAGAGCTTTTAATTTAGAAGCCTTACATGGGCTTATTCTTAGAAGAAGAAGAAGAAGAAGAAGAAGAAATTAGGCTTGAGAAAAGTATATAGCCTTTGTATTGGAAGCCTTATTATTTTGAATTTCAATAATTAATAGATGCATTATCATAATTTTACAAAATATAAATTTAAATGTTATTGCTCTTAATTCTCCTATCTCCTCTATTTTTCAAAATTCCTACTATTCTTCTTATCAAAATTCTAAATACTTCCTTTGTTTTTAATACCAATCATTAAATAACTTTTCTTTTTCCAATGCTGATAATTAAATAATGTTTTAATATTGATTATTAAATAACATTAAGTTCAATTCTCTTTGACTATAAGATTTATTTCTTAAACTTCTTTATATTTATTTTATTATTTTATTTTCAATTCTATCTTCTCTTCTTTGAACCAAAAAAAAAAAAAAAGAGTTGTGTTTTAAGATAATAAGTCTGTGATGGCTTTATCTTTCAAAATTGAAATTAATTAAACTTTATCTAAGGTCAATATTGTGTCAAAAAAGATTGAACGGGTTAGCTGTGCTATCAATTAAAAAGGAAAAATTAGGAGAACATGGTTATAAAAATATGATTAATAATTTTGCATTCTAAAAAGCTAAAAAAGTGAAATCTAGATAGTAATTCATATGGGGTGACCCAACGGGCCCAACCCAATGGCATCGACCTAGAAATTACGCGTGAAGTATTGGACTAAGCTTATTTCATTTTGAAGGCCCAGTGATGTCGTCGACCTAATCGACCCCTTTCTGTGCAACGTCTTTCTCACCCTGGTCAGAGCACTGTGAATGGAGGTCAAACTTGCTGGTCGATGGTATGGAAGAGAGTTGTCCTCTGGGGTGGTTGGAGCTCACTATGTGATTGACTCTCTTATTGTCTAGAAAGGCTGACTCACCGCATGATCCCTTTACTGCTACATTTAATGCTCATCTTATCTGGTCACTTATATTGACTTGAGCATCGAAGTACTATAGCCGAGGTGCCCTCGGCTAGCCTAACATTGGCTCATGATTGTAAATCTCAACCTAAGTCTCTTTAGAGTTATACCACTCGACCAGAGAGGTCAAATTACCCTAAATTTCTACCTAATCCAATAAACTACAACTTTCACCCTTATCATTTGGTGCTATCTATGGGAAATATTGAGATTGTGATTGAAAAATGGTAAATACTAAGTGAGCTACTTCAGAAAGGAAGGATAATAGAAGGACAACATCTCTACCTCCACGACATCCTTAAAAGTCAAATGCCCTAGGACCAAGTGTCTCGTCGGAGCAAGTGGTCACCTTAACCATACTTTAGCTAATGTAACTAATTAGTGAATAGATCTCCATTCAACTATCTGTTGCTTTGAATTAACATGCAGCCCCACCAACCCTAGCAACTAGCACAACTCCGCAACCTCTGCCTCCCGAGAAAGGGCTACCCAAAGACAGTCATGGTTGACTAGAATCCAGGCGACCACTAGCGTAGCACAATGCCAGTTTTAGGTATTTCCCCTGCGCAGAGTTTTGACAAGCCTCGCGGGAAAAGGTTGTAGATTCTATTGATCATTGTGCTTGATCCATTTGAGCCTAGTAGTGTAATAGGGTAGAGCGTTCAAGGCCCCAAGCAAACAGAAATATGTCCTAGGTAGATCAAGAGGAATGGGAGGAGTTATCCCACCAGGTGCAATAGTTACACAAATGCTTGAGGAAGATTTTTGAGAAGAATACTGAGAGGAACCTTTATTCAGAAGCGCCGTAGAGGTTCCATCGTGAAAGGGAGTCCTCATTCATGCAAGAAATAATCGATAAGAATATTGCAGTTGACATTAGAGTCCCGACTAGACTCCTGCGGTATGACGGCTCGTAGGATCCTAATTAGCACCTTATGTAGTTTGAGCACATGATGCAACTACATGGCCACAATGAATATATCTATGCTAAGAAATTGGTGACCACGTTCCAAGGAATCACACTTGACTGGTTTGTTAAGCTTGAGCCAGTGTTAATCTATTCATATGACCAACTGTGTGATAAATTTCTACATCAGTTTGCCAATTGAAAGAATGTGATGCCCCCCCCCACACATACCTCCATATAGTGAAGCAAAATAAAGATGAGTCTTTTCATGATTTCTTTACCAAATTCAACACAAAGGTGTTAAAAATTGACAACTTGAGAATTGAGTTTTTGATCGATGTGCTTTTCTTGGGCCTCAGATACAAGAAATGTGCTAATGCTTTGGTGTGGGAGTGACTCTATGCGATGAAGGAGCTACTTGATCTGATGGAGAGATATATGACTCAAGAGGAGATGAATATGCTTAAATTTGGCCATCTTGAGGTCGATAAGAAAAAAAATAAGTAGAAAGATGACTGACAGCAGAGAGAGGGTCATTGGTCTCCCATCAAACGCTTTTATGATTACACACTGCTCAACCTCCCAAGGAAGTAGGTGTTGTTTGCAATCCAATAAGATAACCTTTTGAAAAAAAGCTGACTAAAATAGAGGCCATGAGGATATCAAAGAAATATTGCCATTTCCATAAGCAAAGGGGCCATGATACAAAGGACTATTTTAATTTGTATGACGAGATCAAGAGACTGATTCAATAAGACCATCTCAAGAAATATGTAGTTGAAAGCGCCCAATCAAAAGTGGGCAAGATCGACTAGACTCTCCGTAAAGAAAGGTCGGTTAGCCTAAAAAGAGAAGACAAAAGGAAAAACTCTCCTAAAACACCTGCCCACCCATTTGAGAAGTTATTGACATGATCATGGGACGTCCCACTAGAGGGGACTCAAAGTCCGCCAAGAGACAAACCCAATGGATGCTAGAATTGACCAAGTTCACTCTAGTTAAAATAATATTTCAACTCTCCACTAGTGCAGAACCTATCTCCTTCATTGATGCCTACTTTGCCCACCTCGAGAACAAGGGCATCTATCACAAAACTGATTGCCTTATGGTCGTATCTATTGAGATAGCCAATTTTGAAGTAAGAAAGGTCCTGGTCAATACTGGTAGTTCTGCCAAGGAGGGACAAGAAAGCAATAAGAGAAAGTTGAAAAACACTAGGGTTGAGCCCTTTGAGGAATTCAAAACAATTGAATTGGAACCTTAGAACCCTAACAAGACAATCAGGATTGAAAGTGATATAGGCCATCAAACAGAGTGTTTTATGGTCAAGTTCCTGTGCAGAAATATTGATGCCTTTACTTGGAAGGCATTCGACCTTTAGGGGATTGAGCCCAGCATCATTGTTTATTATCTCAATGTGGACCCCTCGTACAAGCTTGTCAAGTAAAAGACTAGGACTTTCAATGCAAAGAGGTGTCAGATCATTGAGGATGAGGTCAACAAACCTTTAGATGTAGGATATATTGTACAAATTCAATACCTCTTTTGGCTTTATAATGTTGTACTCATCCATGAGAATGAGGGAGGGAAAATTGTATATGTGTAATGATTTTGCTAATTTAAATAAAGCTTGTCCTAAGGATCATTACCTCTTATCTTGTATAGATTTGCCAGTTAATTCTACTGTTGCTTGTGAAATATTGAGCATGATGAATGCCTTTCAAGGTTATTATCAAATACTCATGGCACTAAAAGATAGGGATAAAACCTTTTTCATCATTCCAAATAGGGTATACTATTTTTTGGTCATATCTACCGGGCTTAAGAATATAGGGGCAACTTACTAGAGACTGGTCAACTTTATGTTCAAGAATGAAATTGGCAAGTCTATGGAGGTCCATGTTGATGATATGATCATCCAAAAAGTGCAAGCTAAGGATTATCTACTCAACCTCAACCACACATTTTCTATATTGCGAGCATTCGGCATGAAATTAAACCTAAACAAGTGTACCTTCGAGGTTCGAGTAGGTAAGTTCTTGGGTTATATGATTAGCTAGAGGAGCATCAAAGTAAATCCGCAGAAAATCTAAGTAGTGTTGGACATTGCACCACCTCGAACAGTTAGAGGCATACAATGTTAGGTTGGTAAGATTATAGCCCTCGGTAGGTTCATTGCCCGCTTGGCTTGAGATTGTGTGCTTCAAAGTTCACTGGGGGACTTGGATTGAGAAAACTTCATGACTTCAATCTTGCAATGCTTGGAAAGAAAGGATGGTGTTTATTATCAAAACTAGAAACTTTAGTTTCCCAAATTTTGAAATCAAAATATTATTGTCAAAAATCTTTTTTGGAGGCAGAATTGGGACATAATCTAAGCTATGTTGGCGGAGTATACTTGCTAGTTAGAATATTATCAAGCGAGGTAGTATTCGCAAAATTGGGAATGGGGAGAGTATTATGGTTGGTAAAGATCCATGTCTGCCAGATATGCACAACTATTTTCTCTCTTTGGATTTAAGTCTACAAGATGTGAATAGGAGTGCTCGGTCTCATATGGTTTTGGAACAAAATAGATAGGACACGGATCTGATACTTTCTTTATTCAATTAGAGAGATGCAAATCTCATATTGAGCATTCCTTTGAGCAACAGGTGGTGTGAAGATATATGGATTTGGCCAGGGGATCCTAAAGAAAATTATTCTATGAAGAGTTGCTACAAGCAACTATATAAAGCTAGGGAGAATTTGTCTACTTCACCACAATCTAAAATCTGGAGAAAGATTTAGAAATTCAAGGTGTTGCTGAAAGTGCGAATTATGGTATGGAGAGCAGGATGTAATGCACTTCTAACATTAGATAATCTTCGTTCTAAAAGAGTGAATGTGAATTCTAAATGTCCAATTTGTTCCATTGAGGCAGAGACCATTTTTCTTGTACTGGTGAATTGCCCTTTAGCAGCTGAAAGTTGGTCTCAGTCAGGTTTGTTTGACCACACTTTTCCTGTTAATGTTAACTATTTTATTGATTGGTTGGAAAGGAGGTTAGACAGTGTAACAATGGATAATGGATGTAAAGTGCGGATGATCTTGTGGAGTTTGTGGAGTAACCATAATCAAGTGATCTGGAATGCTAAGACTGAAACTCCTACCTCAGTTCTGTTTCTTGGCTCTTCCATGTAATGGCAATCTGCCCAAGCAGAAAGAAACCAGAAAAACTAGTAAGCTTTCTCAGGTTGTTAGTGATCGATGGTTTTGTCCCCTGGTAGGCTGGTTGAAATGTAATGTGGATGCGGTTGTACAAAGTCATGAAAGAAGATTTGGATTGGGATGTATTATTTGCAATGAGCATGGAGTGGTTATAGCTGCAATGACTACACCATTTATACAGGTTGTTCTTCCTTCCTTAGTAGAAGCAATATCCTTTAGGGTGGCTCTCAATTGGGTGAAAGATTGTCAGTTTGAAAATGTGATCTTTGAGTTGGATGTGCAAGTAGTAGTGAATGCTATGATAGCTGATTGTGTTGATTTTTCTTATTTTGGTACTGTCATTTATGATTGTAAAGCTCTTTTAAATGAGCTAACAAATTGGTCATTTTTATTCGACGTTCAGTGAATTAGACGACCCATTATCTTACTAAGGCGTCTGTTTCTTTGTCTAAACCAAATATGTGGGAGTATGATGTTCCTATATGTTTAAATGATGTAATTTATTTTGATTTGCAATGAATTTTCGTTAAAAAAAAAAAATAATAAATGGAAAGGGTAGGGATGCAGTTATGCGTGCAACGAGAACACTGTAATTGGGGCTACATTAAGTCATTGAGGGACTGACCATTTGTCGCTATTAACAACTATTCCCTCCAAAATGTTTCTGGAATGATTTGATAATGTCAACACCAAAATTTAAATGAGAGGTTTTTTTTTAACAAATATATCTTTAAGATTTGTTAGGGTTTAAATTCTGAATATTACATATGTTTATATGAGGTGGTGTTATTAAATTAATTGAGATTTCAGCAAAATTTGAATGATAGTTAGAATATAAAATGCACTTTATTTTTAATGGTTGAATATCAATGGTGTTGTATTATTATTTCAATTTAAATGATAATTTTTCAAATTTTTTTAAAAAAAATTAATAATAATAAATTTAAAACCAATAAAGTATCTCCTTAAAAATTCTAGGACGTGCAGTTGCAAGGGGACAATTTATTGCACCGAATGGTAGTGTTCCAAAAAAAATCTATTCTCCACAAAAATGATATATACAAGGGAAATTCTACTTCACATCGGGTTTGGCCAAGCCAAGCAATGATATTCTGCCATGTGGAAAATTGATTTTTTAATTAGAAATGCCATATTTGGTTACCCAGCCAAACCATGGTTATCCAAGCATTCTTTTTAATTGGAATGTCAATGATCATTTGGAAAAGAAGAAGAAATTAAGGAAACAAATCCCAAGTTGTTCCAAGTCTGAATTTTCTAATGAAGTGTTTCTCTCAATTCACCATGACATCAGAAACTTATTTCTCTCATCTTTCATTGTAATATTGTTTCAATTTATCTCATATTTCTCTTCATTTTACTTCAATTTGTGGCCCTTACAAGAATGTTGACATGTTAGAGGAGATTTTATATCATGCTTGAGAATCTATAGTATATGAATACATTTAAGAGTAGTTTATGATTATTTGTTTTCCCTATTGGAAGACCTCTAAAATGTTTTCACACTATCAGTAAGACTTAATTTCTCTTTCTTGTTTGCACTTGCAAAGATTGATTGTTTGTGATATACATTTATATGAAAATCTTACTATAAGAGGTCTGAAAAAGTTATATATATGGAACAAATTAACCAGTGCAAGCATTCAGAAAGAATTCAATTTCATACTTACGTTAATTATTAGAAGTACAAGGGGAGAAAAACATCTGAACTTGGAGAGAGATATAAACATATTATCCCCAACTCCGTACAATTTGTATAAAAAAATCCACCACAAGGAGCCCCTGCATCAGTTTTGGAGCTTCGAAATGGGTACAATCTAAGTCAAATCAAATGACTTTGGATTTGATCGAAGCAAGAATGATGGATAAACAGACCAAGGAGAGATTTAAGGCCATTTGCATTCTAGTGTAAGATATTAAAGCTTGTTGTTTTGGAGATGGAACCTATCCAAATTGTGAACAATTTGATCAAATTTTAGGGAAAGCTAAAGAGCTCTCACAACCCATCCTTGTTGATTTAACCATCTTTTCTTCTTTTGAAATTTCCTAACCTAGGTGAAATCTATTGTGAAGAATTCTATGTTTGGTTTTGGAATTTACAATGAAGAATTTGGGGTGTTGCTAAATTTTCTCTTCTTTCCAAATGACCATTAATATTCCAATTAAAAAGAAGGCTAGGTTAACCATGGTTTGGTTAGGTAACTAAACATAGCTATTTTTAATTAAAAATTAATTTTTTATGTGGCATAATATTATTGATTGGCTTGGCGATTCTGGGTGTGGAGTAGAATTTTTCATATGTAAAAACGTGCAGGAAGGGACCACGGCTTGATTGTTCGTAATGGTTGAAAGCAGCTATGGTCCTTCAACAAAAATGGCAGCATGCTAAAATTTGATCCGTGCGGGCAATTGCGTCGCTTGCTATTAATAATTGATATCACATGCAGCTACGATGAGTACAATTATCTTGATGTGTACCTGAAATGCAGCTACCTTCACGGCAGGCGGAGACGGGTTAGGCTTGGCATTTGGGATGGATTTTTCTTAAATTTGAAGCCATACACATTTAAAAAAATATCTTCAAATTCTTTTTGGAAAGTGGGTTTTAGATTTGAAAATTTAAATTCATCCTGTACTAAATATATATGTAAAACCCGTATCTGCTTTGTGCCGTCCTGTGTCTATCATTTTTTTAAAAAATCTAATTAACTACTGTTTGATAATTTAACTATAATATCACAATTAAAGTTGATATAATAAAGTTTAATCAGCACAAAAATATTTAAATATATTAATAAAAAAAGTAAAATATAAAGAAAAGTTTAAATGCAAAAATTTATAATATATTAATATATTTTTAATTATATAAGTATTTGGATCGGAACGGAGCGAATTTGCCCTAACCTTGACCTTGCTCCACCTTCGCCTCATGTGGAGCGGGTTTTCAACTCCCCTTGTGCGGAGCGGAGTAGGGCGACCCATGCGTAATATCCTCAACCCAAATAGTGTTGGGTTGACAGATTATTTAAAAATTACATAATGACCAATTTCTGTATCAGGAAGTCACAAGCTAATGTTTAACTGATTATCTATACTATTATAAATAGAATTTTTTTTTTGTGTGTAAAATGAAAATTATTCTTTAATTATTTTGACAAAGAATGCTCTTACTTTATTCCAACAAATAAAATAAACAATTCAGGGCTAAAGAGAAAAAATCAGCATACAAAACTAGTTTAGATATCAATTTTGCTCATTTCTAATTTTATCCTATCCTTCAAAAATATTTTCATAATACGTTCACAATCATACTTATCACAAACCCCTCAAATGCACAAACATAACAATCACTATTATGTCAAAAAAATTTTAAACTAAAAATTTAAACATGACTTAAAACATTGTTGTTGTCACAAGACATTATACCCACCAAAAATTATTTCTAAAAATTAGAGAAAAATTAAAGTACTATATATATACATATAATATATATATATATATATATATGGGAATAATGGGTTATCCGTTGGTACCCATAAATTAGGTCAAAAAGTGGTAGGTAATTAAGAATAGATCAAATTATTCTTATTTTAATAGGTTGAGAATATAGGGCCAATTACTTGCATTTTTCTAAAACACGTAAGCACCCACGGGCATGAATAAATTTTTTCCATATCTAATATTAGGCAGCATGATTCTGCCAAACATCAGGACAGTGAGTATATATGTAGGGGCTTTCTAGAGTCAGGTGCCATTAATTTTAACTTGTTGTCATGTACCTACTGTTTAACAATTGATATTTAGATAATTTAATTTCTATCATAGAATAATCATAAATTGAAAAATCATTATTCTCTTAAAAACCACCTCCATCCATAATTAAAGTAATAGGAATATAAATTAGATCATACCATTTAATAATTTAAGGATTAATTACTTAGACTCCTTAAGATTTTGACTTATTTATATAAAAAAAATCACAATTATGAATAAATTACAAATATGCTTTAAAATTGACAAAATTGATAAAATAACAATTTTATCCCTATTTTTCAAATCAAAAGGCTAATAAAAATTTTAAATATCTATGTATATATCCACGTACATATTATATATATACACACACAAAATTCACCTTGCATTCCCAGCCCTACCCATGGTGGCTGTCTTGCCATAGCAACAGCCGCTGCCATGGCTACGCCTCACTGTGGCAGAGGCAACCTTGCCTTGGCAAGGCACAACAGCCACGACTGCCACGCTTGCAGGCCTTGCTATGGCAATTGTCATGGTACATTTTTTTTCCACTTCTATTATTTTTATTTTTATTAAATATTACTTTTATTCAATTTAGTTTAATTATTTTAAAATGTAAATATTATTTTATTGTTGTTAAATATGTACTGTTAATATTTAAATTATTTTTCGTATTCTTACTATTTAACATTATCTGATATACAATATTATTTTAGATTTTTTATTTTTTATTTTTTTAATTTTTTTACTAATAAATAATTTAATTAAATTATTTAGATATTTTAACTATTTTAACAATGCTAGATATATATGTAACTAATGATATTAAAGTTATATTATTTAAGGTGATAAAATTAAATTTTTTAAAAAAATTTAAAGTGATAACTAACTATTAAATTATTAAAGAGTATGGTTTATATTTTAGTTTTATTAATTTAATTATGGGCGGAAGTGGCTCTTAAGAGAATCATGATTTTTTTAATTTATGGTGATTTTAGGGTTGAGATTAAACTATCTTAATATTGATAATTAAAAAAAAAGTATATGACAATAAGCTAAAATCATGGGTATAGACTAATTTAGAAAAATATTGTTAGGAAAAATAATTTTACAAAATTACCACAAATCTTAGAAATTTGTGAAACTACCGTAAAATGTGACTACAAGTCACAATTGTAAATACTTTTTCTATTTTTTTTTATCAGAGTAAGAGGCGTGGCTTGGGGCAACACCTCTTAATTTGTTGCAAATTTCATGCAAGAGGCGTGGCCTCTTTGGGATTTTTTTTAATGTTATTAATTTATTTTTATTTTTTTAATTTTTGGTGGTGATTGAATTTTTTCTTTTGAAAAATGTTTGATGGGCTAATGTTAGCCCTCATCAATTCTAATGAAGGCTGACATTAGCCCTGATAATGTATGTAATTTAATATAAAATATTTTATTTTATATTTAAAATTTAATTAATTATTTTTTTAAAATGTAGTATAAATATTAATTTTTTTTTTTATAAATGTGCTACTTTATAAAATTCAAGTGATTGAAGCATATTTTTATAAATTTACTATACTATGTACTTATTTCAATTGATGTAATATATTAACTTGTAAAGGGATGTTTGTAATATTAGAAACTTGGCCAAAGTAGGCATATGAAATTGTAGTACATAATTATATATTAATATATTAATCAAGAAATATCATATTTTTTAATCATAAGTGATGCTTGTAATTTCTAGGTATTTTATTATTATTGCATATGAAATTATCACATAATGTTTTTACTTGGTCATACTTATCTATTCCACTTATAAATCCCACCATTTACATAACTTTATCACACACACATATATATATATATATATATTTATCTTTTAGAATTAAACTCAAATAGGAGATGATCCATTTTTTAGAGTGGATATACATGGTTATTCAGAGAAAGAAATGGCCGTTGTCAATGCTAATGTATCTTGACTGAAAATGACTAATATTGTGTATCATTTTTATTAATTCTTAATTTTAAAATTCAAATTTGTATTTCAACTACTTCCTAAGATAGGGCCAGAATATTGGTTTACAATGTTAGATATATTTAATTTTTATGTGTCTAATATGTAACACTCACCATTTAATTAAAGAACAATGTATGGGTTTTATTCCTTAAGCATGTAAGTGAAATGTAATATAGATCACAAGTGTCTGAATTTTTGAAATTTTCGACCAAATTTATTATTCATGAAGTTTGATACAAAATAAAAACATAGAACATAAAACATAATTACAAAATTGGAACAATTAATGATGTTGGGTTTGGGCTTGGGCTTCGAACATAAAATTTATTCTATATTTTTATGACTCATTTTTAATATTTTTAAAAAATTAATTAATTAAATTTTAAATATAAAATAAAATATTCTTTATTAAATTACACACAATATTAGGCCGATGTCATCCTTTATTAGAGCTAACATTAGCTTATCAAATATCTTCTAAAAGAAAAAAAATCCGCCACCATAAAAAAAATACAAATATATATATATACCCAAAGAGGTGTAGCCCCCAACCATGCCTTTCCGGAAAATTATAGCAAGTATATCAAATTAAAAGGCATGGCTCCAATTCCTGCCCAAAAAAAAAAAAAAACGGAAAAGATAGTTAAAGGTGTGGCTACAAGCCACGCCATATCATAATTTTATAAACTTTCTTAGACCGCGGTAATTTCGTAAAAAATATTTTTTCTAACAATATTTTTATAAATTAGCCGTACATAACCTTAGGAAAACCCCTATAAGTATCCCTGTGCAGAACTTATATTTTCATGCAACAGGTCCATTATCATGAAAAGTAGCTCTTACTTCCTCTGTTTTGGTGTTCAGTTATTCACATTTTAGAATGGCTAGTCGTCATCTATTAGCTGCCTCTCTTTCAACCAAAAGTGTTAATTTTGCGAGTTCTCGACAGTTAGTGGCATATCATCCCACTATTTGGGGAGACTATTTCCTCAAATACACTTCGGAAAAACTCGCAGTATGAATGTGATTCCCATATCTTATTGGCATTCTTTTTTTTATTTACAGGACACTAACAATACATTATTTATTTTTGTGTCATAACTCACCATATGTATATACTTCATGTTTATCAGTATCACTTTAAAGTTATGTTGGACCTTGAAGTTTAATGAGGAAAAGAAAAGTAAAAGTGTATAGGAGTATATGCTTTTTTGTGCTTGAAACCTCTGGGTAGGCCCATGAAGAGGGAGAACATCAAAAACAGAAAGAAGAGGTGAGGAAATTGTTGGCTTCAATGCATAAAATTGAGTTCGTTGATGCAATTCAACGGCTTGGAGTTGGTCACCATTTCACAAAAGAAATTGACAAGTATATACAATACATGTACGAGAATTACAGTGAATGCGTTAATGGCAAGCAAGACAGCGATCTGCATATGGTTGCTCTTCGTTTTCGGTTGATTAGGCAACATGGGCACAATATCTCCAACGATAATTAAACACTCTCTTTCATCAATATTTTGCTGTGTATTTGACCTCCTTCACATGCATGTCACACATTCCTTTGGTCCTTGTTTCTTTTGTGTACTCTCAGTAAAAAAATTATTTTTTTTAAAACTTTATTTTCTTTGAAATTTTGTCATGTAACTTTTTGAATTAAAATATAGTGTTGTTTGTTTTATAAAATTGTCATATTTAGCTAGATTTTATTAAAAATTTATAATTTGGGTAAAATTGATGGTGTGGCAGACATAAAATCACGACGACCATACGTCATATATTGGTTTGAGGAGATTAAGTTTGGATGATGTTCTTCTAGAACATGTTTTTGATGATTATTAATAATGAATTAATTGTAACTGGTTGATGCAGATGTGTTTAATGCATTTAAGGACCAGAAAGGAAGATTTGCGGAATCATTGATTCGCAATGTTAAAAGACTGTTAGCTTTGTTTTTAGGTAGCACATTTTGGAGTAAATAGAGAGGAAATTCTGGAGGATGCATTGGAGTTCTCTTCCACTCACTTGGAATCCATGGTCGACTTCAATGTGAGCCATTCTCTTGCTACACAATTTAATGAAGCCTTGAAATTGCCACTTCACAAAAGTTTGAACAGGTTGGAAGCCAAAAAATCCATGCCTATATATCAAGAAGAAGAATCTCATAATAAGATACTGTTAAGATTTGCAAAATTGGATTACAACTTATTGCAAAAGATGCATCAAAAAGAGCTACGTGGAATTACAAGGTTAGGTTGCATGTTTGATGAATCCATGCACACTTCCATGCTTCAATTTTTTGGTTCAATAGCATCAAAGTTACATTAATATCATTATAACCAACTAATATAGGTGGTGGAAGGCTCTTGAATTTGGAAATAAATTACCTTTTGCAAGAGATAAAGTTGTAGAATGCTATTTTTGGATACTATCAATCTACTTTGAGCTGAAATACTAACTTGCGAGGAGAATACTAACCAAAGTCATAACTATTACTTCAGTTATTGATGATTATGATAACTATGGAACCTTAAATGATCCCCAACATTTTACAAATGCAATCCGAAGGTACCATTTAATTATTTCTTCACTATGTTTTATATATACTATCATTTATTTATTAATTAATTATGTAATATATAATTGTACTTGAGAATTTGATGAGCAGGTGGGAGCTATGTGCCATAGAGACATTACCACCATATATGAGAATTTGCTATCAAGCTCTTTTGGATGTGTATGCTGAAATTGAAGATGAAATGAAAATTTTAGGAACGTTTTATCATGAGCATTATGCAAAAGAAGAGGTAGGTACAATCTTGAAAATAGATGGCTATCAATTAAGTGCTTGTTGTCATGACATATACATATATATTTTCACAGTTTGCAGATGAAAAAATTAATTAGGGCATATTTTACAGAGGTAAAATGGTTGCATACTAACAACTATAACAACTATATTTCGAGGGTGGAAGAACACATGATGGTGGCCCTTGTAATCTTCTATATAGTGATGAAGATAGGTATACCAATTCAAAAACAGAGCTAAAAGACTTCATAAAAATAGTGCTTATTGAACCTATTAGCTGAAGATTTGCATACAAGCCATTGTAGATGGCAACCTCAGTCTTATTATGCACTATTTATCTTATAAATGGAAGTATGAATAATTAGAAGTTCTTTTCCCTTTTTTGTTTGGAATAATGTACCCTTGTTTCAATTGTGTTACAAAACATAAGTACAAAGCTTAAAAGACAAATTATATTCTCTTAGTTATTTGTGCTTAATAGGATAAACATTAGAGTTAGTGATTTAACTAGCAATTAGTTGAAGGAGAAAGATAGAATAATAATAAATATAAAACCATAAATGAGAAAAAAGGGAGCAAAGGATATGAAATGATATTGTTCACGAATTGCTCAAAATATTTTCCATGGATGGCAATATTACACATCATATAATTGCTTTTGGTAGTGCCAAGTTTATTTATAATGGAGATAGGCAGTTATTACATGTGATAATTGTATATGAACATCGTTCAAGTAAACATGAGAATAGCCATGAGTGGATAGAATTTACTCAGTAATGATCCCAATTTTGTATTTTTCTAGCTTTGTCATTTTGCATCATATTCTTAGTTATTCTCAAAAGCACTCAACATCACTTGCAATGTTTTACATGTGTAGCTTAAACTATGTGATAGAGTTCGATTGTCGCTTTCATGACTTTTATACACAACCTCGGAAATAGTCACTACAACAAAAATATAATATAAATAATAAAAAATAATATAAAAATTATTGTTAATGATATGTATTAAATGATAATAATTTTTATTTTTTATTACTAATGATAATTTTTGAGTGACAATAATTTTTATTTTGTGTACAATATAGCTTACTAGTGACAAAAGCTAGTGTTTTAAATTGTTATCATCATAACAATTAGTAACACATTTTCAGTTACAACTTAATTACATTTAAAATTGTAATAGTACTTGTAACAAAAAAATTTTTTATCACTAAATTATTACTATAGACATGTTATTAATTACCTGTGGTGATAATTTAAGCATAATTCTTGTGATTATTATTAAACTTATGAAATTTATTATTGTGACAAAATAATTTTTTTATTATTTTATATATAGGATCAATGATTATTTTCATATTATCACCAATTTCTTTGTTCTTTTATTGAATTATGAAAAATAAAGCATGCTTTAAAGATCTACAGCTCTATATATATTATTGATTTGGATAATACATATCTAATAGATTTGGCATTAAATTAAGTATGTTTTCTCGATAGATTTCTCCCAAAATATTATTTAAATGAAATTTGTTGGTAAATATAACAAATAAAAACACAATCTCCTTGTAATTTATTCAAAAACATTTAACAATTTTAATCCGCATAACTGAATAATAGCTACATGGATGTATGCACACATATACACTTTACATATACCCACACGCACCAATAATACCATGTATTTCCTCGATCCCACAAAGCTCATTGTTAACTTTTTCTAGGATATAAGAAAGTCAAAATTTTGATTCTTCGTTTCACATTGCCTTTAAAAAGATAAACATATATATATTTTTTCAAATTCTACAACCAAACTTTTCATTAAAATAACATTATATGTTTATTTATTAAATAACAAATTTTAAGGGATTTCCAAATGAACTCCAAAATTAGAACAACATATGGAAATGTAGCATTTGTTTGCACAAGATATAACATCCCCTTGAAAAGAGATTTTGACTAAGCATGCCAACAGGTTTAAGGCCTCATTTGATTTCATAGATTAGCCCACATAGAAGATGTTAATCACGACCACTATCATATTTGATATGCTCCCCAAATGTTTAGGCCACCTCTACTCAATTCATGGCCCGTTACTATTCACGTTACTATGCAGTGATTCAACAAAGTCTGGGGAGGAAATTTCAAACATGTCTTTGAATTTGCGTTGTTAGTGGAGCGTAGGTAAAAGGAAGAAATATGTTCACCAAACGGCATTTCAGTCAATGTGAAAATAGAAGACAACATCAAACGCAAGCTTACACATTAGGTGAGATTGGTGTGTTGTGTAATCTTCATAGCATATCTAATGCATCAAATAGAGGATTAAAAATATAATCTGACATGTATAAACCACTAATGTAATTGCACCTATTGTCTAAATACCAAATCAAACGTGGCCTAAGTAAATTAGGGCCTTACCTTGGATCCACTACTAATAGAGGTTAAGATATCCATAATGCCCTTTCTTGTGAAAAAAGGCCTTTTTCTATACTTGATGACCTTTAGGTCTTCTTCCTTTTGTGCACTTTTGCATGCGACGCCTTCCCCTACTCTTTATGACATGGTTGAGTTCTCCGCATTTAATGTAGATGCAGAATGGTGGTAAAGTGGAGATATGCACCATAAATACGGAGGCACACCACCTGTTAAAGCATTGAATGTGGTAAAGTAATGGTTATAGTGCATTTAATGCAACTCTGACTGGTGGCATAAGATTACTTTATGTTTCTTTGATTGACCTTATACGGTCAAGATGTTTCCTTGTTTGTGAGTAACCTAGCCACATTCAGGTCGAGAGGATAGAACTCTCTTAGATTACAAAGCCTTTTTGGCTGAGGGCTTATTCGTTATTTTTGAACTGATCAACCATACTTTGGTCAACTAGAAGGGTGTTGGTAGATGTGGTGGTGAAGTGGCCCAATGAGGATTTGGCCTTGGTCAATTACCTGGTCGATTGTTAGTAGGTTAGCCTGGTTGGGCTATTCCATATCAGGAGTCCTTCCTATTCTCGAATCCTGATTGAGCTATTCAATGAGAAAGACTAGAGAGTAATTGACTCGAAAAACTAAAATATGTTCGACCAGGGATTCAACATGTTTATGATCTTTAAGTTTCAAAACTTGACTAAGATTTCAATTTTTTTAATGCGTTAGTTAAATTAGGTAATGCACTTTGTCAACTGACAATTACATAATTAATTATTGATAACCAGTCATTTTAATATGTTAGTTACCTATGAGTTGGGGACTATAAATATCACATTGCAAAATTTCATTTGTCACTTTTACTATATTTTGAGAGGTCGAGCTCTGTAAATTTATTGCTCCTTTTGATAGTTAAGTTTCTTCTATTCTTGCTGACTATGTAAGTCCTCTTCGATCTTGACTAGATTTACTCTTCTTAATTTTGATGCTTAGAATTTTAGGGGAGAGTAGTAATAGGAAGAGAGGAGACCTAGTTGGAATTGGATTTGACCATGAGGGTAGGTGACTTAAATAGTGGAACTAGCGAGTCTTTGAGTAGTAGTTCTAGCTTTTCTATCAGCTTTAGTGATCAAGGGCTGATGTGAGGGGTGGGGTTGGGCCATCCAGGGAGACAAGTCGACCTCCGGTGTCTAGAGGTAGGCTATTTATTATTGATCACTAAAGTGATATTGTATTTGAGATCAAGGATAGGGACCTTGAGTTGATTAGATATTTATACCATATCCCATTGGAGTTCGATTTAATAATTCCTGGTCTTAGTGATAAGATACATCAACCTCTAGCTAGTAGTATGGCTATTTTTGAGGATGCCCTCAAGTGTAGGCTCAAATTTCTAATAGTGCAGCCTATAGTTGACTTGCTCATAGGTCTTCAAGTTAGCATTACTCAATTACTTCCTAACTGCTTCTTGACTTTATACAATTTTATCGTTTTGATACTTATACATGACCAACCTCCTTTTTTCATAAACTTTAGTAACTTTTTCCATCTTTTGATGTCGTGGAAGTCAGATAGTACTGAGGAGTCGGGCTTTTAATATCTCATCGATCATCTTCATTCAAAATTCACAGTGATCTTCTCTTTTTTGCAAGGCCAAGCCTAGAAAGAGAATTATTTTTTTGTTTGAGCTCTAGGTGGGGTTGGGTTTAATATCCCTAAGGGTGGTATATGGGGTAGTCGAGATGCTTGGGAATGAGAATCCCATATAGAATAACACCTTTATTTAAGACTTAGTTGAATTTGGAGAAATAGAGCCATAGGGTACATTAAGGAGAGGAATCACCCCTTAAAAGTGCTAATGGCTGGACTCTTTATGTTCGACTAAAAAAAATTATTGGAGATGGGAAAACTAGAGGCCTTGAAAATGTTCGCATATCTTGCGAACATGGTGAGTTTGTGGTCGAGTTTTACTTTCTTTCCAACTAATTATCTGCACTCAATTCTTGACCAAACTTTACTCTTGTCGCAGGTTGGCCAATTGGCTATAATTTTTATCAAAAGGCTGAGCTGGCCTTGGGCGACTGAGAAGAGATCCAAAAAGAGTAGGAGTAGATTGATATAAGAAAGACTCAACTTGATTCTTTGTAGTCAAGGATTAGCAAGTTGACCAAGTAGATCAAAGAGAAAGATGTAGAGCTGGTGGCTACTAGTGTGACCAAAAAAAGTCACTTGGATGAGCTGCTATGAAAGATGAGATTGGAGGTGAAAGTAATGCACAATTTTGGTCAT
The DNA here is from genome assembly GCA_014898725.1 of Jacaranda copaia. Classification (NCBI taxonomy): domain Eukaryota; kingdom Viridiplantae; phylum Streptophyta; class Magnoliopsida; order Lamiales; family Bignoniaceae; genus Jacaranda; species Jacaranda copaia. The sequence goes on along the minus strand of JACGDI010005222.1, from coordinate 725,303 downwards.
GCCTTAGGATATAACAATGCTTTTCAATATGCTTAAGATAAGTTTTTTAAGGCATTGTTGGGCATTCACAAATAAGCAATTCAATAATTTCTTCTATGTCCTGTTTTCTAAGATACTAGTGTTGTCTTTGGGGTTGATGATGCAAAAGAGGCTTTTTAGAAGGTTATGAAGTAGTTGGAGTTTTTAAGCTATCAATTTCGACTAAAAGATTAGGCATGTTTAAATGTGTTGCAGAATAAGAGCTTGAAGACTATGCTGACATAGTGTTTATCGATAAAACTGAGGTGGGTGAGGCGACTGAGGCTTCATTCCACTCGAGGGTGGCCAATGAGGCAAAAGAGTTTGCCTTCATAAGTAACTTTTTCTTTAATATTAAAGAAGGTAAAGTTGATGCTACAGCTTATTTCTCTCCCATTGGTTAAACATTTTTGATAGAGTAAGCATGTCCTTCTCGACTTGCGGATGCTAACTGGATAGTAGTGTAGCAAGAGCTTGAAGGTCCTCCCCACTATGGTACAGGTGAATTCTAGTGATTAGCTTGACCATGTTCTTGATGAGGTGGTGGCTACTAAAGATGGTGAAATGGAAGGAGCTAGGTTGAGTTGAGGCAACTTCTTTTTGCTACTTTGTTCCTTTGAATTCATCCTATGAGGCATTATGAAAAACTTATTATATTACTTTTGTGATGTAATTTTGACTCTTTTATTTGACAATATCAACTGCTTCAATCACTTCTTGTCAACTCATATCTTTTATTACTTTTGTTCAATTCCATTCAAATCTTTAATTTGATTTTGTAAATGTATGAAGAAATAAACTTTTTTTTCGACTCATCAATTAATGCAATCTTTCAATGAAGCATCAAGCAGTTTCAATTTTAAAAGAATTAATTGAATAAATCTAAGAATTTTCATATTGATCTAGCCCATTGAAGGATAGTTTTTGAGATAATCTTTATAGTTGACTTTTAGGTCTACTCAAAATATTTTCGTCATGGTCAAATGAATAGGCTTGAAGCCATGGTCGACCATGGGTCAACTTTATTGAATTAGGTTGAAGTTGTTATGTAATTTTTAAATTGTGACACATGCATCCATTGGGCAACCTAAAGATAATGATCGACTATAGGGTCAAGTTTAAATTATGGCCGACTATGAGGTCGACTTTAAATGATTTTCTTATTTATTAAGTAATTAGGCTACATGCCATGATTGTGGTTTGAAACCAAAATTATGGTCAACTACGTGGTTGACTTTAAATGATTTTCTCATTTATATGATTGAATAGGCTAGAAGCCCTAGTTGCAATTGAGAACAAGTAGTTGATCGAATTTAAATTGCCTTTATTAGTTTGGAATCACACTACAAAAGACTTGAATAGAGATTTTAATCTTTTCATACATAGAACTTTTTCAAGTTTACTAGATTCCAAGGTTGAGGTAGCTCATGTCCATCCATATCTGCTAGTGGATAAGAGTTGTGCTTTGTTGCTTTAACTACCGAATAGGGCCCTCCTATTTTGGGTTGAGTTTTCCCATATATTTTGGAACTTCAACTTTCTTGAGGATGAAGTCTCTTACCTTATAATTTCTTGGTTAAACTCCTTTGTTGTAGTACTGGGCCATTCTCGACCTATAGCTTTACATTATCGTGTATGCCTGCTGGCGCAACTCGTCGATTGTCTTGAGGTCAAACTCTCTCTCAGATTCATTCTTAATTGGGTTGTAATGAATTACTTGAGCTTTATGTTATATTAACTTTACTAGGATTGTTGTCTCTGATCTGTAGACCAGACTTAAAAACTTTGGAATGTGGCGATTCTAGGGGTACTTCTATATGCTCAAAGGATCCCAGGAAGGTTGTCTACCCTAACTTACTATTGCTCCCTCTAATCAAATTTTGATGTGGTCTAGAATAGTCCTATTTGTGACTTTAGTTTGTCCATTGGCTTGTGGGTTTCCAACTGAGGGGAAATATTGTTGAATTCCTAAACTTTCACACTTGTTTTTCATGCTTCTACTTTGGAATTGCATTTCATTATCAGATATCAGCATTTTTAGCGAACCAAAATGGCAGATGATAATTTCTATAAGAAATTTCTAATGGTTGTATCAATTATTTTTGGGACCACTTTTACTTTGACCCATTTCATGAAGTACTCAACTACAATGATTATGTATTTTCTTTGACTTGTAGTTTTTGAAAAAGAGCCAACTAGTTTGTCCCCTACTAATCAAATGGGCATTGAATTTGAACTAGCACTAATGTTGATGTAGGCTGATAAGAGAGTTAGATTAGACTTGATAATATGGGCATTTTCTGGTAAAGTCCACAACATCTTTTAATAAAGTTGGCCAAAAATATTCATATATGATAACTTTGTTGTCTTGCAGTGTGATTATCATAGATATCTAAATGAACCACTTGTAAGACCTCTATAGCCTGCTTTGATGTCAACCACCTCAACAGTGGTCCAAAAAGAGATCTCTTATAAAGTTGACCATACTCATCAAGGACGAACTTCATCATTTGAACTTTGAGCCTGCACATTTCTGCTTTATTCTCAGGTACCCTTCCTTCCCTTAGATAGGCTTTGATTTTATCCTACCAGAAGAGAGCTGGCTTTTGGATTTGCCCGATCAGGTTTTGGTTGAGACCACATATAGTGGGTTTGTCGAAGACTAGAAATGTAATAGTTTTATCTTTGGTTTCTTTTGTTAGGTTGACAAACTTGGATAGGGCATCTGCCCTTTCGCTCTCTAATCTTGAAATTTAGTTGAGGGTGAACCTCTTGAACTATTGTTGCAACTTTTTGACATTAGTCAGATACTTGCTCATTGTGGTCTCATTTGCTTTGAAATTTCTTTTGAATTATTTCATGACCAATTGGGAATTCATAAAGGTTGCTAGTTGCTCGACTTTCCCATCGATGGCCATCCTCATGCTAGCAAGAAGGGCCTCATACTCAGCTTCATTATTGGTGATAAGGTAGTCGAGTTTAATAGTAAAGTCGTACTCTTCTACTTGGGAGGAGCACAAGCAAACACTTATCCCCCTCCTATGGAAGTTGCAAAGCCATGATATGTAAGGTTTAAATAAGTTAATCTTGGTTGATTTCTCTAAGTAGGTCAAGATGATATGCTATAAAGTCTGTTAATATTTAGGCTTTTATGGTAGTACGAGGCAGAAAAATGATGTCAAATTCCCCTAATTCGATAGGCAACTTTATCAGTATTCTTGATATGTTTAGTTTTGATAATACTTGTTTCAATGGTTGGTTTATCAGGACAATAATAGAGTGGAATTGAAAAAGGGGCCTTAACTTCCTAGCTATAGTGACCAAAGTTATAATAAACTTTTTGAGCTCCAGGTAATTATGTTTTAGTCATTGCAACACTTTGCTATGATAACATACTAGCTCGTGAGTGCCATTCCTAGTCAAGACTAGGATAGGACTGATCGCTACTAACAAGAATACTAGATAAATATGTAAGACCTCTCCAACTTTTGGCTTGGTAAGCATCAGTGGTGCTGGCAAATATTACTTTAGTTCAACTAGAGCTTGGTCACATTATTTCGTCCTATAACTTCCTTGCATTCCTAAGGATTTTGAAAAAATAATAAGCTTTTATCAACTAGTCAAGCAATAAATTAATTTAGAGGTATGATTCTTCTGACCAACCTTTGTACGTGTCTAATTATTCAGGGCAATGAGATATCCAGAATCACTTCGATACTTTATGTATCCAAAAAATATTCATTCTTTTACCCTAAAAATACACTTATTGGGGTTGAGCTTCATGCCAAATGCTTTAAGTATTGAGAAAATATGGTTGAAGTTGGATAGATAGTTCTACTTTTTTACCATCTTGATGATTATGTCATCAACATAGACCTCCATGGTCCTCTCGATCTCATTCTTGAACATAATGTTCACAAGTCTTTGGTAAGTTACACTTGTATTCTCAAGGCTAAAAGGTGTGACCAGAAAATAGTATAAATTGTTAAGTACCACAAAAGAGGTATTGTCCCTATCTTTAAGGGCTATAAAGATTTGATAATAGCCTTAAAATGCATCCATCATGCTTAGAAGATTGTAACCTGCCATTGAATCAATTTATAAATCTATCTAAGGCAATGGATAAGGGTAATTAGGATAAGCTTTATTCAAATCAGTAAAACCATTCCACATCCTCTGCATGCCCTCATTCTTAGGGACAAGAGCTACATTATAAAGCCAAGAAGGATATTGAATTTCTACAAATAGCTTGCCTCTAAGAGTTTGTTAACTTCCACCTCGATGATCTAGCATCTTTCAGCATTGAAGGTCCTAGTTTTCTACTTGATCAACTTGAATGAGAAGTCCATATTCAAGTGGTGAACGATGATGTCGAAGTTGATTTCTTGGAGGTCAGCAGCTTTTCAAGCAAAAATATCAATATTTTTCATAAGAAAGTCAACCATTATATATTCCATATAGTCTTATAGGGATTTCAAGGCTTGAGCTCTATTATCTTGAATTCTTCGACTAGGTCAACCTAGTTTTTTCTAGCTTTTTCTTCTTTCTCTATTGTCCTTATTTAGGTTTCGTTATTGGGATGTCCTCTAAAGGTTTCAATTTAGGTTAGGTTTTCTGCTCATTTACCTTGACAGAGATAGTGTGGCATTGACAAGCCTTTTTCATATTACATAGTAACTCATTTGTTTTAATAGCTATTGGGAACTTGACTTTCATATGGTATGTCAAGATGATTACCTTGCAATCATTTAGTGTTGGTCTCCCAATTATGATATTGTAAGCAAAAGGGGCATTGACTACTAGATAGCTGACCTTGAGCGTGTATCTTCTAGGTACTTTACTAAATAAAGTGGGTAGATATATAAATCCTGTAGGGATAATTTTGGATCCTCTAAATCCGATCAGAGAAGTGTGAACTAGGTCAAGCTTCAGCTTTCCCAAGTTCAACTGCTTCAATTTTTATAGGAAAATTATGTTTGCCAAATTAACATTATCGATTAAAGCCTTTTTGACCTCGAAGTTTGCAAAGAAAAGAGGAAGAACACTTCAACACTTGAAAGCTATCTTCTAGTGGTGCAGCAGGAAATCGGCAACAATAGCCCAACAAAATCACTTTGAAATTGGCTAAAATTTGGAGCCAATACATTGATAAAGTTCCAATAAATTTTTAGCCAAAACAAAAAATCAAAAGTCACTCTAGGAATGCCTCCAAACTAACTAGACTGCAATGGATCTCCAAAAGGCAAGTAATCCAAGTGTATTGCCTCTTATGTGATTATCCACACACCAATGGTCAATCCAAATCTCACTTAGGTTAGTTGGAAAACCAAAGAGAGATGAGAGGGTATGAAGGTTGAATTTAGAAAGGAGAGGTGAAGAAAAACATGAAGTCTCAACACATGAGAGAATAACATAAAATTGGAGGGAAAAATAGAATCTAACTTTTAGATCTAGAATTATGCAAACTAGCTCTCAAGTGGCCGGCCATGCCCTCTATTTATAGTGGGAGGGAAGGTGTGATGCGAGTTGGTATCACAACTCCCATGTGGTGCCATCTAAGCAAGCAAGTTGCATGTGTGAAATTCTTAATTTCACTTGTATTTGAATTTTATTTGGAATCTTCATTTATTTGGATGAAATGACATCCAAATAAATTCTAATGCATTCCAAATGAACTCTTTCATTTCAAATTTCCATCCAAATTAAGTCTCCACATTAATTAAATTAACCCCTTAATTTAATTAGTTAACCTTAACTTAATTCTTTAAGTCAAATAACTTAACTCCTTAAATTATAAGTTGTTAACTTTTTAAGTTAAGTTGACCAATTTGTAGTCATGTGAAACCGATTAAATTAACTCCTTAATTTAATTGACCTAATTTAACTGTTTAAATTATTTAGATCAATTTAAAAATTAAATTGATCAAACTAAAATGACTATAAATTATGTCAATTGTTTCCCTCCAAAAATCAGTCAAGGTGGAATTTTAGAAAATTCCCTTATCAAGTAGGATTTTGAATTGGCATTTGTTTGTGTATGGCCTACTGGTTTCTACCATTCATTAGACATGGACTCACAACTCTTGTGACTTTAGAATATCAAAATATTCACATTAGTTTAAATTCCTTTAAACTAATGACTTAATTCAATTAATCTCTATTAATTGAAGAGTACCTAATCTCCATGGTCGATGTCCAGCCTTAAGCCTATGAGCCCAACTAATTGACCAATGAATATTCTTTTGGAAAATCATTCTAGCTCTACATTTGCCTTGAAAATATGGTCCTTGTGTCTATTATCTCCCAAAGGAGGTTTAGGGTAAAATATTTGTTGGATTTCTAAGTAGCTTCAATATTATGTTTCTGTTACCAATTTTTGATTCCCTTATATGGCTTAATTATTGGAAAATATCTTTTCCAAGTTGTTATACTACTTTGTATAAGGATTTCTTGGAATTGATTATTATAGAGTACATAAACGATACACTCGCCTTTCATAATGATGAGGAATTGAGTTCAATTTTGGATTTCACAAACCTCCATGCTAAGTAACTCATCTCGATTGACCTACGAAGTGATAAAGGAAGACTCAAAGCATGAGAACCTAAACACAAGATTACCATAGATCCTCATGTTAAAGGACTAATTATATATACTAGCATAAGGTGGAGAACTTACTACTATAGCTATTTGGTGGATTCTCTCGATGGGCCTTCAGTGAACTTGCTCTCTAGAAAACACCTATTAACATAAACCCATGTCTAACATAGATTGCTCATAAAATAAAGTAATATCCTACCTTTCAATTTATGCATTGTTAGTGTAAGTCTATGCCAATCTTAGATGGCTTATCTCATAAGGTTTTATGATTTGAAAGTTTTAAGATCACGACTATGTAAGACTTGCTTCATGATCACCACCTAGTGCATGACCAAGTTCTGTAGTTTAGTATGATCAAATGGCCTCAACTAAATGCCAGTAAAGTAATTAAGCATAAGATGAAGATGGCCATATATAATGAATATCATTCAATTAAGATTGTATCATAAGTGAAATAGTTTACATACCAATCTAATTGACCACGAGGTATTATTCCAACAATCCCCCACTTGCCTTAAAGCTAATTCTGCATAGCCTTGAGGCTTATTTTCTCAAGATGTCCTTTAAAGGGAGGTTTAGTCAATGGATTTATTATATTCTTTTTTGAGGCAACCTTCTCAACTTGGAAGTCATCTTTACCAATGATCTCTCCAACTAAATGATATCACCTTAAAATGTGCTTGGATCATTGATGAGATCTTGGATCCATAGCTTGCGCTATTACCCTATTGTTGTCACGGAAGACAACCATTGGGTCAATAATGCTAGGCACTGCATCCAACTCTTGAATGAAAATTTTCATTCAAATACCTTCTTTTCTAGCTTCTGAAGCTGCAATATATTCTGCCTTTGTGGTTGAATCATCCATGGTGCCTTATTTGAAACTCTTCCAACTCATCACACTACAATTGAGGTAAAATATAAATCCATAAGTGGATTTTAGGTTATCTACATTGGATTGAAAACTAGATTTCGAAAACCTCTTAAGTTTTAATTCTCTATTACTGTATACCAAAAATAATCCTTAGTCCTTCTCAAGTACTTATAAATTACTTTAACGGTCATCTATTGACATTCACCAGGGCCAGATTAAAAGTGGCTCGTAACACTTAGAATGTGTGCAACATCTGGCCTAGTACATTGAATAGTATACATTATGCTCCCAATATTAGATACACAATGTATGTACGACATTCTACATCTTTTTTCGTTAGTCATAGGGGCCATAGATGTGGAAAGATGAAGACAGTGTCCCATTGGGAGGAATCCCTTCTTGGATTGTTCCATACTAAACCTTTTTAGTATCTTATCAATGTATGGTGATTAGGAAAGCCACAACATCTTCCTTAGTCTATCTCTATAGACACGTATTCCTATTACGTAGGATAGTTCTTTTAAGTCTTTCACGGAAAATTGAATAGATAGCCATGTTTTAGTACTCTAACATTAATCTCTCATTCCCAATCAGAAGAATGCCATTGACATAAAGCACAACAAATAATATACTACTCCTATTAGCCTTCTTGTACACACAAGGTTCATACACATTTTTAACAAAGTTAAATGATTTAACTATTTTATCAAAACATATGTTCCAACTTCAAGACGCTTGTTTAAGTCTATAAATGGATCTCTCAAATTCGCAAATCTTTTGCACACTCCTTTTAGTTGTAAAACCTTGTGGTTACTTCATATAGATTTCTTCTTCAATGTTTTCATTAAGAAAAGTAGTTTTTACATCTATTTGCCATATCTTATAGCCACAATATATGGCTATGGAAAGTAAAATCCTAATGGACTAAGATATTGTGACCAATGAAAAGATTTCCTCAAAATCAATACTGAGTTTTTTAGTATAAACCTTTGCCACTAGTCACGTCTTAAAGGTCATTACCTCTCTATCAACTGCTAACTTTCATTTATAGATCCACTTGCAACCAGTGGGTACTATACCTTTTATTGAATCTACCAAAGTCCATACCTTTTTGGAGTGTATGGAGTCCATTTTAGATTTCATGGCATCAAGCCAATATCCCAAGTCTATGTCCAACATAGTTTCCTCATATGTCTTCGAATCACTATTTGATTAGCCAATCTCATAAAGGAATCCAAATCTTTTGGGTTGCTTCTTGATTCGGTCTGACTATCTCAGAGGTATGTGTTTAGCTCTTATTGCTCACTTGTTTCCACCACATGTGGGATTTGATGATCATCTTGAACTTCATCAAGTTCAAGAACAATGCCTTTTTTATCTAATTGAAATTGCTTTTCCAAAAAGTAGGCATTTCTCAAAATAAAAACCTTTTGTTCTAAGGGATCATAATAGTAATAACCAAAAGACTCTCTTAGGCATCCCACAAACTTGCACAAGATGGATCTACTGCCCAATTTATCTCCTACTAGCCATTTGATGTAAGTAGAAGAACCACAAACTCTTAAGAAAGAGTAGTGAGGTGCTTTGACATACCATATCTGATACAGTATCTTTGGCATCGACTTTGAAGGTACTACATTTAGTAGCCTCACTACTGTCTCTAAGGAATATTCTAAAAAGGATATAAGCACATATAAAGAGCTTATCATGTAATGCACTACGTCCAATAAAGTACAGTTTCTCCTTTTGGCTACTCCATTATTTTAGGGTGTGTTGCGTAGAGTTAATTGAGAGAGAATTCAATTATCCTTTATATAATCCAAGAATTTAGTACTTAAGTATTCTTTCCCTTGATCCGATCAAAGAGCTTTAATACTAGGTTACTTTTTGATTTTCTACTTCATTCTTATACTCTGAACTTTTCAAAGGCTTTGAACTTGAACTTTATAAGATACACATGTTCGAACTGAGTATGATCATTGGTGAAGGTAATAAAGTAAGAATAGCCTCTTCTCACACTTAACTCTCAGTGGGCTACAAACATCTATAGGGAACAAATCCAAAGGATCTATGGTGCGCTCCATTTGTACCATAAAAAGAGCCTTGGTTATTTTTCCTTTCAAGCAAGATTCACAAGTAGGAAGGTCCTCAATGCCGCTAACATTTAGTGCTTTGAGAGCTTTTAACTTGTTCATCCTATTTTTAGAAATATATCCAAGTCTTGCATGCCACAAGATGGCATCTTCTTGGTTATCTAATTTTCTTTTACTTGATTGAATGTGCATCAATTAAGGTTGAGAATCTAGTATGTACAATCCATTGTTTAATGTACTTTATGTAATTAAAAAATCATTCTTTATTGCTTTCAACATCCTATTAGATATAGAAAGATCATATCCTTCATTATCCAAAATAGGAATAGAAATAATATTCTTAACAAGAGAGGGTACATAATAACAATGATCAAGTACAATGCAAGCATTCTCTAAGTTTAAATTGACTATGCCTTCAACCATGGCTGCAACTTTTGCTCCATATTCAAGGTAGAGGGTCATATCCCCTTCATTGAGGCTCTTTTTTTGCTTTTCCACCCTATATAATGAATTACAAAGGTAAGAAATACATGTGGTATCAAATACCCATAATAAAGAATTTGTCGCCAAGTGCACTTCAAAAAAGTACATACCCTTCTTTAGGATTTCAAGGTAAGCTTTGCATTTTCTTTTCTAATGTCCTTTTTCGCTATAATGGAAATAAGTAGCATCGATTTTAGTCTATTTCTTTTTCTTGATTCCCCCTGAACTCCTCAAGTATTGCTTTCGTCAAGAGAAAGAATTCTTCTTTCTTTTACCTCTCTTTGTAGGACCATTAAGGCCCTTAGACTTGGAAAATGAAGCAAGGATAAGAGGCTTATCATTTTTCATAGTTGCCTCAGTGGTCACCAACATATTTATCAATTCTTTAATTGTCATTTCTTGCTTGGACATATTAAAGCTCATAGAAATTTTTTTGAATAAGCTAGGTAATGATTAAAGGATCAAATCTACATAAAGCTCATTGTCCACGATTACATCTAATTGACCTAGTATTTTAATAAGCCCGATCATCTTTATCCTATGGTCATGGACACTTGTGCCCTCATTCATTCTACATCTAAAGAGCTCCTTAGACAATGAGAACCTTTCATGTCTTGTTTGAACACCATACAACTTTTGTAGGGGTGTATAGATCTCATGAGCATGTTTCATGTGCTCGTGAGACTTTTCAAGCTTATTAGTCATAGAAGCCACTTGATGCATCTCATTTGTAGATCATTATCCATAAACTTCATGAACAATTCACATGCTTTATCAGTAGCATCATCGCTAAGGGTGGAATTTGATATTTTGAGGTTATTCTAGATCATTATCCAAAATAACATTAAGTGGATTCTTAGCAATTTCGAGTTTGAGATTTCAAAAATCTACGAAAGGTAAAAAGAAGGATATAAGCATGTGATTGAGTATTCATATTGAAAATATGTTTATGGTCTTTCAAGCATGTTTTTCTCCCACTATTTTATCAATTTCTTCACCCTCTAGAAGAATTTGAGAAATGTTATTTCCTAGTGAGAATTAAGGTCCTAAAGACTTGTAAGTGGACCCCCGTGATGAGTGCATCCACAAACAATCCAAAGGTAAACAACTTTTGCTAATTGCATCTCTATGCAACCTTGATGTATTTTGCCTCATTTTTATGTAGATCTCCTTAATGGACAACCTCTACATTACTAGGTGTTAAGTTGGACCTACCAATTAAACTTTGACTCAAAACTGCTCCAAGTCATGCCACATGATGTGAGCCACACAAGGGAAGCATCAAATCAAAGGTACATCATATGCTAAGTATATGATCACAACTTTCTAGCTAAGTGTGACCCCTTTGATGAGTGCATCACACAAGATAGTAGCATCGTCATGCCATATACTATTGGTGGAAGACATGGATTAATTAAAACTCCTTTTATTTTATATCTATTTTTTCTTAATATTTGGAAGCATTTAAACTTTCTAAGTGAAGGGATTTTCTTGCATGCAAAAATCTCATAAATTTTATCTTTTTATTTAGATTTTCTACGTCCTAGCTATGCATCTCATACATCAATAGGATATGAAAAGCATAACTAACTAAATATGCTTAGCATGCCCATAAGGTGGGATAATGATGAGATTTAATTGAGTGGTGTACTTAAAGCCATACGCGTACCATTTAGTTGATTTTAAGTGGATTGATTAAATTTAATTATTACATGAGTGTGTCCCCATACATTCATGGGCCTTTATGCCTCTAGTTGTCTTCTTTGCTCCTTACAATATTTACAAGACAAAGAAATCCTCACTCATAGTGATTCTACTCTCATAACTTTTACAATATAAAAATTTAAGAGGCATGTAAGCACCAATTTAATACAACTATTTTCAAAACCTTGAAATAAATAAAATCAATATTAAATGCTCATAATCATCTCCATTCATTCATAATTTATTCAATACTTAAATGAATAATAAATAAACCATGAATTGACATTCAATTCTAATAATTAAATTCTTATCTCATGAACAATTAATTGGCCTAGCAAAAATAATTATAACAATTATGTCTCATTATTGAAGAATAACTTTAACAAGATTTTATAAGTAATCAAAAATGTCAAACATAATTTTGAGAACTTGCACAATGCTTATGCATCTATTGTGTGTGATTTAGAACACTATTTATCACTTAAGGAACGCAAAAACACATCAAAACTTGCCCAACACCGAAACTATGCACTGCCGCCTAGGCTGGGCAAATGGCTAGGTGGCAGGTGCGCCCTTGGCAACCCTGCTGCCTTGCTAGTACCTTGCCACAGCACAATAGCACCTTATTTTGGTGGTTTGGACCGAGTTAAGCTGTTTTTTGCGCAACTTTTGTGTACTAAAAAATTTAGGAACTTCCTAAAGATAAAATCACAATAGATGAAATTCCATTTTCAGAACACCTTTTAAAAATGGAATTTTAAGTGCTCAAACATGATTCAAAAATCAAGTTTAAGTGCGAATCTCTATTCTGTAAAAATCTTTAGTAATCTCCAATTAAATTGGGTCCAAAAATGACCAAAACACCTTAGGGAAAAATTTAACTTGCTACATCAACATGTACATCATCCAATGCTAAATCAAAATTTAACATTAGCAACTATGAATCAAAACATGCTAAACATATGAATTAACACTTAAAACACACATTAGCATAATTTCAATTCATCAAGCAAAGAAGCCACAAGCAACATCATCTAAACACTCCAATTCATAAATTGGATCAAGTATTTGGAGATATTTATCAATTCATCACATGAATCAATCAACCAAAAATCTAAATTAAAGCATGAAATTAGGCTCCAATACCACTTAAAGTAAAGTGTAGCACTAGGATCCAATAATAATGCACAAAAATAGTTAAATTAACTAGGCTACCTCAAAACCAAGGATATAATCATGCTTCAACTTCAAATTTGGATGGAGGATTACCTTGAATGCTCAAAATCCAAGGAAAGGAAGAAGAACACTTCAACACTTGATAGCCATCTTTCAGTGTCGCAGCAGGAAACCAGCAACAATTGCCCAACCAAATCACCTTAGAATCGGTTGAAATTTGGCCACAAGCTCACCAATACCTTGATGACGCTCCAGCAAAAATTTTGGCCAAAACATGAAATTGGAAGTCACTCCAAGAGTGCCTCCAAACTGATTGGACTGCAATGGATCTCCAAAAGGCAAGCAATCCAAGTGTATTGCCTTTAATGTGATGATCCACACACCAATGGACAATCCAAATCTCGCTTAGGTTAGCTGGAAAACCAAAAAGAGATGAGAGAGGATGGTGGCAAAATTTAGGAGGGAGAGGTGAAGAAAAATGTGAAGTGTCAACATATGAGAGAATCATGCAAAATTGGAGGGAAAAATGGAATCTAACTTTTAGACATAAAATTAAGCAAGCTAGCTATCAAGTGGCCGGACATGCCCTCTATTTATAGAGAGAGGGAAGGTGTGATGCTAATTGGCATCACACCTTCCATGTGGTGCCGCCTAAGCAAGCAAGTTGCATGAGTGAAATTCTTAATTTCACTAGAATTTGGATTTTATTTAGAATCTTTATTTCATCTCATGAATTGTCATCCAAATAAATTCTAATGCAATCCAAATGAACTCTTTCTTTTTGAATTTCCCACCAAATTAATTTTTCACATTAATTAAATTAACCCCTTAGTTCAATTAATTGATCTTGATTTAACTCTTTAAGTCAATTAGCTTAACTCTTTAAGTAACAAGCTGTTAACTTAACTCCTTAAGTTAACTTGACCAATTGATAGTCATGTGGCACCAATTAAATTAATTTTTGAATTTAATTGGTCTAATTTAACTTCTTAAATTGTTTAGATCAATTTAGAAATTAAATTGATTAAGCTAAAATGACTAAAAATTGTGTCAACCGTTTCTCTCCAAAAATTTGTCAAGGTGGAATTTTCTAACCCTTAGAAAATTCTCTTCATCAAGTACGATTTCCAATTGACTTTTGTGTATCACCCATTAGGTTCTACCATTCATTAGACATGGGCTCACGACTCTTGTGACTTTAGAATATCAAAATATCCACATTTGTTTAAATTCTTTTAAACTAATGACTCAATTCAATTAATCTCCATTAAATGAAGAGCACCTAATTTCCATAGTTGATGTTCAACCTCAAGTCCATGGAGCTCAACTAATTAGCCAAATGAATATGCTCTTGGAGAACCATTCTAGCTGTACGCTTGCCATGCGAATACAGTCTTTCCGTCTCCTATTTCTCAAAAAAAGCCTAGGGCTAGATATTTGTTAGTTTCCTAATACCCTCGATACTATGTTTTTATTTCTAGTATTTGATTCCCCTTATGACCTCATTTTTGGAAAACATTTTTTCAAAATTATCATACTACTATATGAAAGGGTTTCTTGGAATTGATCATTATAGAATACATAAGAGATACACTTTTCTTTCACAATAATGAGGAGTCGGATCCCATATTAGTTCTCATAAACCTCTATATCTAGGTAGCTCATATCCAAGCTCAACCTGAAAGACTAGCAAAGTGGTCAAAGAACAGTCAAACTATGAGGACCTAAAAACAAGGTTACTATAGATCCTTGGGTTAAAGGACTAATTATACACATAAGCATAAGTTGGAGAACTCGCCACTATAGCTTTCTAGTGGATTCTTTGAACATACCTTTAGTAAACTTGTTTTCTGCAAATTATTTTACCATTCACCTCCATAGAGAGTGGTTGATCAATGGTTTTCCCATGCGTGCTTTGAAATACTCATCGGAATTCAATCTTAACATTGACCCATCTGTTGTGTCGATATGGATCTGTGTCTAAGATCTCTTCCCTCACCTTTTCAACCATAAGGCCTTTATGGTGGTTGCTAAAGCTATTGGAATTCCCATCAGAATGGATGAGCTCCCCATTAATAGAAATAAAATCAACTTTTCGCGAATTTGTGTTGAAGTAGACCTCATAAAGCCTTTTCTAGAAGACTTTGAATTGATCTAGAATTTCTCTTTGAGCATGGTGAAAATGGTATATGAGAAAATCCCAAAGTACTATTCACATTATCATCACCTTGGACATGACATCAAAGAATGCTATATCAATGGTAATGTTCCTAGAGTTGTGAAGTGGAGGGCTTTTAGGAAATCAAAACCTAACATGAAAGATCAAACTCTATCCATATATTCAAGACTTAAAGAAGCAGGCCCAAGTGTAATTTCTCAATCTGACAAAAGGAATATTCCAACTCTTTCTAATGCTATTCAGGTAAGTAGCACTTTCTTTGCTTTAAAGAAATTTAGAAATATTGATTCTATTATGGGAAATGTTACTGCTGAGAGTACTATTGTGCTGAATACGAGGTCTGACTTATGAAAATTTGAAGTGTTATGGTAATAATGATGTTTTCAAAGATGAATCTACTATTAATGTTTATGTTGATATGCCTTAAAACCTTTCAATGCATTCCATTAATGTTGCTATTACTTTTGTTATGGAGAAAGAGATTGCTAATAAGTGATTTGTGATCTGTTTCTGAGTTGAGTGAAAATGTGATGTTTTTTGCTGAAAAATATGTTGTTGGTAAGGAATTAGTTGTTTTTGTTCATCCGAATAAAAATATGCTAGGTGAGTCCAATTTGAATAATTTCTCTTATTTCAATGTTGCTATAAATTTTGATGGAGTTGAATTGGGTACTTTTGATGTGGCTAATAATGAAGTTGGGATGAGAGTTGAAGGTTAGAATAACCTAAATTTTGTGAATCCTGTGCTGGGGAATTTTGAAATATAAGCTAATGAGATATTGCCTGGGAATTTGATTTTGATAGCTCTATTAGTGTAAAGGATTTTTCTCTAACTGTTGCACATTTTATGAACAATCATCTTGCCATTCTTGACAGCATATCTCCTCAATCTCATCATAGAGTTGAATCACAAAGTATAGAAACTTAGATAGAAGAAAGGGCTTGAAATTTGGGAATTCTTGGTTGGTTTCTAAAATTGTTCATAGTCTAGAAGATGTTAGCAATAGTAGTAGTAACTCCCTAGAAATGGTAGAGGACATTTTTAACATTGCTCACCTATTCTTAGATAACTTCTCTCTCAAACTTGCTGATCATAACCTAAGTTTGGAACCATATTCCTCTTTCAAGGTTCTCAAGACCACTAGCCACCTCTATCCACTCATCTCCTAAAAATACTACAAAAAGAAAACACCCCATTTTAGCTACTAAAAGCCCAAACACAAAGATCACAGTATTCCTTGAAGCTAACCTTGATTTATCTTCTGATCAACCTCTCCCTCTACCTAAATTGTCCAAAATATCATTCTCTAACAACATTAACATTTTTTAAGATCCCCAAAATAGCCAAATCTAGAGATAGTTCCCTACTTGCTAACCAAAAGAAAGAGCAATCTTTGAGTAGGAAATCTAAAAGAGTCAAACCCTCCCTTTTACCCATATGATCCTTATCCTTATTTGGAACATTAGAGGCATCACTAAAATTTTTTTCCTAGATATTGGTTCATGATGAGGTAAGAAATCAGAATATTAAGCTTGTAGTTCTACTGGAGCCTAAGGTTAGATTGGATAGCAGCTTTTTACCTAGGAGACTTTGATTACACCAAGCTGTGGTGAATATTAGTAATCATTTTGGGCATTTATATGATGATTCTTTGGAGGTTGAGGTTTTGCTTGATTCCAAGCAATTGATTCATGTCTTTGTATGTTCAGCTAATTAGCCCTCAAATTTTTTATACTTCTTTATGTATGCCAAATGCTCCAAATTAGGTAGGTAATCACTTTGGGAGGATTTGTGTCTTATTTTTGATAATAATTTAGCTTAGTTAGTTAGGGGAGATTTCAACATTTGTATAACTATTGAAGAAAGAAAACAATGGACTCTTTTAGAAAATCAGCTACAGAGGACTTCAAAGACATAGTTTTGGATTGTGGGCTTGAGGATGTGGGCTTTGAAAGTTCTCAATATACTTGGACTAACAATTCCATATGGCAAGGATTGATAGAGTCTTTATTTCTTTTGAATGCTTTGATTCTTTCAATTTTACTAAAGTCAAGCATATTACCATGGCATGTTTTGATCATCATAGCCTTCTCATCTTTGCTTCTAGCAATAATTCTCCCTCTTCTTCTAGCTTTCACTTCCAACATATATGATTGGAACACCACAGAATGAGAGAAGTTGTTAAAGCTAGTTGGGATATTCCTTTGAGAGAAAAAAGCATGGTTAGATTGTTCCTCAAACTTTCCAAGCTCAAGAGAACTTTAACAAGATGGAACAAGAATGGTTTTGGCAATATGTTAACACTAGAGTGAAAGATGCCAAAATTGTGGCTGTCCAAGTTAAAGAAAAATATGATGATGATCCTTCAATGAAGAATCTCATCAATCTCAAAAGAAGCAATGCATTTTTGTCTATAGATTTATCTATGGAGAAGGAATTTTGGTGTTAAAAAACAACTTATAGATGACTCAAAAAAAGAGAAAGAAACATAAATTATTTCCACAAGTTGGTGAAAGAAAAGACAAATTAGAAGAAGAATTTTTGAGATTTAAGAGCTTGATCATACCATCACTAACTACTGGAGATTTTAATTTTTGCTACCTAGTTTTTAGAATAGCTTTTAATAGCCTTAGAAGTGGACTTTGACACTAACTTGATTGATTTTATTCTTAAGCATATTTCTGAAAATGATATGGCTTTTCTCATGCAGACTCTTTCGATGGATAAGTTTAAAAATGTGGTATAGTTCTCGATTTTTCAAAACTTTTGGGATATTATTCACCTTGACATTTATGAGGTGATTTTGGACTTCTTCCAGAGTAATCTTATCCCCCTAGGTTTTACGACCACAACCAATATTCTCATTCCTAAAGTTGATGCCCCTATATCTTGGAAATACTTTCACCCTATTAGTTTTTGTAACATAACAAACAAGCTCCTCTCCAAATTGATGAGCACCAAACTTTCCAACTTTTTCCCTAATATAATCTTTCCTAACCAAAGTGGATTTGTTAAAGGCCGTCGCTTACAAGATAACATATTTCTCACCCAGGAAATGGTTCATGCTCTTAGTAAGAATCAAGAAAATGGGATTTTGAAGCTTGAAATGGAAAAAGCTTATGATAAGGTCAATTGGGAAGTGCTTTGTGCCGTGCTTTACAAATTTAGTTTCTCCGATCATTAGATTCAAAATGTTAGGAACTTGATCAATAATTGTTGGTTCACTATGCATGTAAATGGTCAAAACTTTGGTATCTTCAAATCCTCCCATGGCCTGAGACAAGGAGACCCCCTATCCTAAAGTCTCTTCATTATTTTTACTGAGATTTTCTCCAGAGGTTTAGAGTCTTTCTTCTAAAGACATAGAAGCATGTATTTTAAGGTTGGGCAGAGTTTGTGGCTCATCCACATGGCTTATACAGATGATGTTATGGTTTTCTTGCAAGCTTTTGCTAAAAATTTGCAACTCTTCAAGCAATTTTGCTCTAAATATAAGGATACTTTGGGTTAGTTGATCAGTACCTTGAAGAGCTCATTCATGACTTACAAATGCCCCCAAGAAACTACTTTCATGATTTCTATTGTGATGGGATTCTCTTAATCTCATCTTCCCTTCCTCTATTTTGGAGCCCCCTTCACAAAGGTAAGAAAAATTGCCATATGTATGATTCCATATTCTCTAATATTCAAAAGAAGCTTTTTGGTTGGGAACATAGTAAGCTTTCTACAGGTGGTTAGTTGACCAAGAGCACCCTTCTCTTCATTCCGATCCACATCATACAAGTCATGAGCCTCACAAGAATGTTATTCTCAAGCTTGAAAGATAACAAATACTTTTGGGGTTCCAATTCTATTAAGCAAAAAATTCACTAGAGAGCTTGGAATAGAATGTGTTTTCTTTTCAATGAAGGAGGCCTTAATGTGAGGAAAATTTCAATACTGTGATAGCTTTACTTTTAAAATGTGGTACAAGTTTAGATGTCAAAATTCTCTTTGGGCCAAGTTCATATGCAAGTTGTACTATAGGGGTTGTCATCCATTTTATGTTAAAATCTCTCCTCAGAATTCCTATGTCTGGATGAAACTTTATGCTATTAGGGAGGTAGTAGATAAGTATATATACTGGACCTTTGGTTTGGGCAATATGTCTTTTTGGCATGATTGTTGGATTGGAGATGTATCTTTGAACTAAACCCTTCATCTTAATTAGTTTGATAGTGTTTTGGTCAAAGCCTTTTGGGATAGTGACGAGTGGAACAGAGTGAAACTAGAGGAGGTTTTTTCTTCTAACATTATTGATCTAGTCTGAGGTACCCCAATTCTTTGGAATTCTAAGGATACAATGTTCTAAAAACCCTCACCTAATGGCACCTTCTCCTTGAAATGCACTTATCATAGCTCTAAGACCCCCAATCCTCTCTCCTCTTTATGTATCTAGAACAAAATCCTCTTTCTTACCATATCTATCTTCACTTGGCAACTATTTAATAGTCTTATTCCAATAGATCAAATGCTCCAAGAAAAGGGCATTATTTTCGCATCTAAGTGCTAACATTACAATGAGTTTGAGAGTAGCTCACACTTTTTCATCACTTGCACATGTGGACAAAACATTTGGGATTTGTTTGTTAATATCTTCCACTTCACCATGCTACATACTACTAACATTTCTTTTCTTTTTCAATCTTGGAAATTAAGATCTTTTGCACATGTGCAGATTCATATCAGGTCAATCATTTCTATTTTTGTATGCTAGTTCATTTGATGTACAAGAAATGACCATAAGCACAAAGGTGTTCAATGTATAGTAGAAAAAGTGATTTGGAATATTCAACAACACTTAATCAATGCACTCAAAGTTGGCCTTTTCAAGCCTAGTGACTGGAATGAAGATTTCACTTTAGCCGCCATATTCAATATCGCATTCTCTTTCCAAACAGCTTCTCATGTGAAGATTATCTTTTGGGTTCCACTAGATCCAACTTGTTTCAAATTAAACACTTATAAAGTTTCTCAAAACAATTTAGGTTTAGCAAGCACTGCTAGAATCTTAAGGAATAGGGAGTATCAAGTTATTTTTGCATTCACTAAACTACTTGGTTAGATTACTAATACACAGGTAGAACTTGTTGGGGTTTTAAGAGGATTTCAACTTTGTGAAGAAAGACAAATCAAAAACATAATTTTTGAGATGGATGCCCGAGCTATTATTCAAATCATTACCTACAACATCTTTATCACTAGAGTTTTACTTACACGATTAGGAAGATTAGAGATAATGCTCAACTTCTTAATGATTCTTTCAAGCACATATATATGTACGGAAACTTCACGGTTGATTTCCTTGTCAATGTAGTCTATCATGCTCATTCCAATTCAATTTTGGAAAGTACAAAATTGACTAAAGAGCTTCTAGTCATCTTGAGAATGGAGAAGCTCAACCTTTCTTATTTTGGGTTTAAATGATGCTCTCTTTATCATCTTTTGATGGTTTGCTTTCTCTTGAATTATCAAACATGCTATGGGAGTTGGCTATTGTTATTTGTCTATTTGATGGGATGTACATTAATTGTTTGAACAATAACTTGGGATTTCTCTTTGATTATTTTGCTTCAATTAGTAGGCTCTTTTGGATATTTTTTTGGCCCCAGCCTATACAAATTTATTTGCATTGGCTAGAATTTTTGCATTTTCTTAGTCATGTCACAATGAGGATATTGGTGGTTGCTTCATATATTTTTCTTATTTTGTGGGTTAAATCTGTTGGTCTATTTTGGAAGATAATTTTCCACCTTTTGCTGATGCCTATCACAGATATAAGCTGACACTGCATTACTTTTTATTTAAGCTTTCAAAGGCCGCATTATGCTTCAATTTGTCTTATTTTCCAAACCACACATCTACCAATGGAAAGACATGGATCTTATTGTGTCTTTTGTTTGGTTTTGTAAAACATTTGTATAATTTCCTTGCATTATTTTTTTAGTTTTAGTTTAGCTATATTTAATGGATAGTTGGCAATTCATTTTTGTCGTGATTTATCAATCTTTTGTAATTATTTGAAAATGCTATAATTTTTTCTTTGGTTTAATATATTCTGAACCCATCCTAGTTGTATGTCAAAAAAAAAAAGCACCAATTAACATGCATCTATATCTAACATGGATTGCTCATGAAATGGAATAATATCAAATCCTTGGATTTATACATTATTAGTGCAAGTCTATCTAAATTTTAGATGCTCTATCTCATAAGATTTTATGATTTGAAAGTTTTAAGATCACTACCCAATGCATGACCAAGTTTGGTAGTCTAATGTGACCTAAAGGCTTTAACCAAATGCTAGTAAAATAATATAAGCATAAGATGAATATGGCGATATATAATGAACATCATTTAATTAATATTGTATTACAAGTGAAATAGTTTATGTGTCAATCTAATTCGTTGCAGGGCACTATTCTAATAGCTCGATATTTGAGAGATCAAAATTAGAAAAAGAGATAGGTTCTACACTAATGGAGAGTTGAAATATTATTTTGACTGGGAAAGATTTGGTCAACTCTAGTCTCCTCTGGTTCTGTCTTCTGGCTATTTTGGAGCCCCCCATCAGTCTTCCAACAATAGTATCGATCACGCCTCTAAGAGATGGGCATAGATCATTAATTAGCTTTTTTCCCATTTCTTCCTTTCTCTAGCTGACCTACCTTTCTCTATAAGGAGTCTAGTTGGTTGGCCCTGTCTCTTGCCTTACTTTCCCATCAACAAATTTCTTTAAATGTCTTTGTTGAATAAGCCTCTCAATCTCATCATGTAAATTGAAGTAATCTTTAGTGTTATGCCCCTTCTGTTTGTGAAAGTGACAGTATCTCTTAGATCTCTTCATAGCCTTAATTTTAGTTAACATTTTAGGCTTTTTTAGAAGGTTATTATGTTGGATGGTGGGCAAAAGCTCCTTCCTTGTAGTTTTCAATGTGGTGTAGTTGTGGAACCTCTTAATAGGATATCGATGACTATCCTTTTAGGCTTTTTTAGTAGGTTATCATGTTGGATGGTGGGCAAAAGTTCCTTCCTTGTAGTGTTTAGTGAGGTGTAGTTGTGGAACCTCTTAATAGGATATCGATAACTATCCTTGTGTTACCTATCATCTTTCTACCTAGCCTTTTTCTTCTCATTGTAAAGATTTTAATACTTCAGTTTGTTTATGTCCTCTTAGGTTATATACCTCTCAGCGAGTTCGAGTAGCTCTTTCATCAATCTTGGTCTCTTCCTAACCAGTATATTGGTGTACTCCTTATGTTTAAGACCCAAGACTGTACATCAATTAGGAATTGGATATAAGGACTGTCAATTTTCAACACTTTAGTGTTAAATTTGGTGAAAAAAATCCTAAAGAGATTTTTTCTCATTCTATTTTATTGTATGTAAATAAGAGTGGTGGAGTTTAGCTTTCCTCATGCTGGCAAGCTGATGGATAAATTTATCACAAATTTGGTTATAAGAGAAAATGGACGTTGGCTCCAATTTAACAAACCAATCAAGTGCTATGCCCTAGAATGTGGTGACTAATATCTTTGTATAAATGTACTCATTATACCCATGGGCTTGCATTATGTGCTTGAATTGGAGCAAATGCTCGTTCGAGTTGATTAAGCCATCATTTCAGGGTAGATAAATTGAAACTTTCACATCAATGGCTATGCATTCATTGATTATCTCATGAATAAATGGTGCTCGTGGTGAAGTTAAGATGTGGTATCATGCTAAAGCTTTCTTTTTATGTTCTTCTCTAAATCTCCTCAAGGTCTCTATTCAGTTGTTGTACCTAGTGTGATACTTCTTTGCATTCTTCATGATTGGCCTGTGATATATTTCTATTTAGTTAAGGTCTTTGTCAGTTAATCCTATCACATTGTAAGGCTCAAAAGGGTTGAGCGAGGTGATCCATGAAACTAGCCATTTCTTCATGAGGATGTAAGCTAGTCTCTTTCCATGGAAACTGACTTGGACTATCATCACATCAAATAGAATGGCGTCTTGCCTCTTATGTTACCTTATCCTTCTTGGAGGGCCTTTTCTCATTCTGTGAAAAGTAGGGGTAACACTAGCAGTTGGTCTAGGTCGGTTATGCTTGTTGAGGGTAGTTGACAACTGAGCTTATATTTATTCACTGATGAGTTGCATAAGTTAAGGCATGGTCAAATTTACTGCTTGTCCTGGCTAGGAATTAGGTCCAACCACATCCTATTCTTATTGAGAATAAGGAGGAGAAGTCAGGAACCTTCTAGTGTCCTCTCTTTCTGAAATAGCTCACCTTATGTTTATCATTTTTCCTAGTCACAGACTGTATTTCCCACACACAGCGCCAAATGATGATGTTGGAATATGCTTGTTAGTATATTAGGCTTTAGCCTAATAGAATCGACCAAAATTGGAGTTGGATGGAGTGTTTAAATGATGTTAAATCAAGTCCTGCAACTAATAACAAGCATCAGGCTTATCGATGAGCCTTTAGCTAAGGCACTCTAACACTTAGGTCAATATCTAATCGACCAGAAAAGAGAGCAACAGAGTGAGGGCTGAAGTGATAATAAATGTACCTTGCTGAAAAGTTGTAGTGTGTTGTTTATAGTCTATCTTGAGGGGTTAAGATGTCCATGATGCCCTTGCTTGTGTATAGAAGACCATTGTCCATACTTGAGGACCTTTAGGTCTTATTCCTTTTGTGTACTTCTCTAGGTGGTGCCTCCTTCTACTCTTTAAGACTTGGCTGAGCTTTCCACATTTAATGTGGAGGCAGAACGGTGGTACAGTGGTGACATGCACCATAAATATAGAGGCACACCGCTTATTAAAGCATTTAATGCGCTAGAGTTGTGGTTATTGCGCATTTAATGTGATTGTGATTGGAGCATGGGATCGCTCTATGTTTCTCCAATTAACCTCTTAGTGTCGAGATATTTCCTTGTCTGTAAGTCACCTAGCCACATTTTGGTCGAGAGGATAGAACTCTCTTGAATTCAAAGGCCTTTCTAGCCAAGGGCCAAATGGTCATTTTCAAACTGATCGACCATACTTTGGTCGACAGAAAGGGTGTTGGTAGATGTGCTAGCAAAGTGGCCTAATGAAGATTTAGGCCTAGTCGATTACTTAGTCGACTGTTAGTGGACTGGGCCTGTTGAGCTATTCTATATCAATTATTTAATAAAATCTTTTAGTGGTATTTGAATATTAAATGATATATAAAATAGTTCCATTTGATTACAAAATGTCAAAAAATAATAATAATTTGAAGACGCTTAATTTGTGCCACTAATTTTTTTTTTAAATGCCATACATATTTACTCATGGTGTCATCTAAGAAAAATACCACAAAATATTTAGTGGCACTAATTTAGTGACATTCTATAGTAAAGTGATACAAAAGAAGAATATGGTGATAATTGTAGAAAAATATTACTATAATACAATATTTAGTGACATTTTGATTAATAAATGACAAATAACAATAGTGACATTTGATTGAAAATGCCAGACATAAATGTATTTGTGAAGGCATTTAAGTTGTGCCATTGATTATTCCCTAAAAATTTCTTTCATATTTGTTCATTAGTGTCACTTGTAAAAGATGCTACAAATTATTTAGTGTGACACTAATTTAATGTCATTTTAAAGTGGCACATTAAAATAATATAGTGATAATAATGAAAAAATGTCACTATAATATAATATTTAGTAGCAATTGATTGATAGATATTGTAAACATAGAATTTCTTGAAGATACTAACGTAACTATATGTTAAAGGTATTTACTAGTTATGATGCGACATGAAATAAATATTATAAAAGTAGATAATGTATATTTATACTATTAATTGTAAAATCTATAAATTTATAGCTTATCATAATGTACTGATTAAATTAATTACTTGATATACTTTTAATAAATCAACTAAATTAACCATATTTTTAAAGAAGTAGAAAATTTAAGCTTTTACCCATTTTTCTCTCCTCACCAATACATTATGATTTTTCTGAATATTTTCTATCTCTAAATTTAATTTCTCGCACCTTTCAAATGTGTTATTTATTATAATAATTTTGAGCATATACTAGAAAATTAAATTATTCAAAAAAAATATACTTTCAATGTATAAACATAAATTAATATTTTTTATTACATATATTAAACATTTGAATGGCAGCATGATGGTAAACTTATATATTTGCAAATAGATGGTCTTAGGTCTGAGTCTTAAACTGGACAATTGGGCTATGTTGAAGTCTTATTTATAGAATATTAGGTTAGATGTAGATTAAAATGTTATTCAAAATAATCTTTTGTGGCATTTAACTTAGCATGTCAGTTAACTAATTTCTTATGGCATGTTAATATGTCATATAAAGCAATTTTTGTGGTATTTTAACATTCCACTATATATATTCTTAGTGGCATATTAGCATGAAATTTAAAAGTATCTTTAGTCGCAATTTGACATTTTATTTAATGTATTTTTTATGACATTTTAATGTATTGTCCAATACATTGTTCAATGCATTTTGTTAATGTTATGATAGAGGTAAATTAATGACATTTATATCCTTAGCTACACTGCTATAAGTGACACTTTCAAAAACTGCCAATAAATGTAAAATTATCATTATAACATTATTATAGTAGCATTTTTTAACGCCACTAAATGTAATTTTTCCTTTAGTGCACCATTGGTCATCTCTTCTCGTGAATTAATAGATCCCTTATTAGTTTATGGACAATTATCTCTTGAGCACAAGTTCAAACTTGGCCTCAATGCAAAAAGAATGGAGCAGCTAACAACACATCTTTGTCAATGAAGCAAGTAACGAGTCTTAATGTAGCGACATAGCCAAGTTTGTTATAGGTAATAGGTTTAAGTAAACCACCTCCAAACCGGCCCCATATAATAGTTATATATATAGAAAATTAGGATATATAGCATGTATATATTTCAATAGGGAAATGACCTTTTTGTACCCATTCAATCATTATAGAAAATGATGAAGGATCATTAAAATTAATTAAGGTACATTTTATTTTAAATTCAAAGTAGGGTATTGAAAACTTGTATGTTGGATTCTATTTTTCCTGATATGTATAAATATTCTTTATGTTTGTTTGTCTAATCACTTTTGACAATTACAACCTATGAATTGAAAACCTATATATTTCAATTGAAAAAGAAAAAAGAAAGAGGGGACTGGGTGGTGGGATCTATTGGGTTTTGAATTTAAAGTGACACAGAGCAAGGTAAAATGCACTCAAGGGGAGGCGAGGCAAGGTTGGTTTTGGGTTCAAACACAAGCAGGTAGGGTGGATTCTCTAGTCCTGCCAAACCTACCCTTCCTATTTTTGACTAAGAATAAAGTTATTTTATTAAAGTTGATTGAAGCATATGAGAGGCTACTAAGTGAAATTGTATTCTTTCTAAAGGATGAGGCAAGCATTCAGGGATAAATGAAATTAAAATAGTGATGTTTTTGGAATGGTGTATATTTATCTATATTCATATAAGATCGGATGCAGGTGGGAACAATGCTAGGGTATGTTCCTAGGCTTTTTTTTTTTTGTTTTTTACACCGCCACAAAAACTAAATCATTTCATGAGGTCTGTGTTGCATGCATTTGTAGTTGTTGTTTTCTTGGTTGTGCGTATGCTATTTTTTATATCTTTGTCCAAATTGAAAATAAGAAGAAATATTATTTTTTTGGTGATGCTATAAGAAACATGTTTTCATTTTTTTTTCTTTTTATGGTGGAGATATATAGAAAGGGTTTCTATCAATGGGATTTATGAATCTAGAGTAGGTTGTGTATGGATTTCTTAAATGTGATTAGGGTGGTGGTTGTTGGCCAGCTTCTCCTACTATATATTATTCATTATTTCTTGTCTATGCAGATGGTGATTTAGATAGGTACATTGGTATTGGAAAGAGGGCTTGGGGTAGAGAATTTTTGGAGATTTTTATCATTTAGCTTGGGTTTACACTATATTTATTTAGAGGAAAGGAATAGAAACTAAATAAAACCTTACATAAGTTTCTTTATTGCCTATGTGGTTTTGTGTGGTGTTGAGGACTTGCCACTCGTATGCTACAAGGGAGTTGTTGGCCATTCTTTCTTCTGTGTTGGTTATCTTTGTGTGTATATGGTTTGTGGTTTATTTGAATTCTGGCTTGGTTAGTTTGGGGGGAAAATGCAATTTTAGTCAATCAACTATTGCCAAATTTGACTTTACTCCATTTTAATTTGGGGTTATCACATTTAGTCCATAATTCATTTATGTTTAGCACATTTAATCCAATTTTTCATAATTTTGGTCTATCAAGCACAAAATTCTTTAATCAAGCTCGAAAATTGTACAGTCAGCTCTAATTAGGCCAGAATTTTAGGGTTTTTATACCATTTATCACCCAGCTACCATGTAAGCCTACATGTAAGTTGCCATGTCACCCCAATTGGGTGACAAATGGACTAAAATGAAAGCTGGGTGACAAATGGCATGAAAGCTCCAAAATTCTAGCCTAATTGGAGCTAATTGTACAATTTATGGGATCAATTGAAGAATTTTGAGCCCGATGGACCAAAATTGCAAAAGAATCGAATTAGATGTGCTTAAAATCAATGAATTATGGATTAAATGTGATAACCCCAAATCAAAATGGAGTAAAACAAAATTTGACAATAGTTCATATACCAAAATTGCATTTTTCCACGTTATTTTGGTGTGTTTCTTCATTTGGTGTCCTTGCAATAATATGGTTACCTTAAACTAGGATTAGGTTTTCTGATATTTTACTAACATTCATGCTCAATTGTTGGTATTCTATTAGGATTTTGTTTTGGAAGGTTGGTATGGATTTTATTCATCATTTTCTCCCTATGTATGAAAGTTTTTCTTTTTCTTTTTCCTTTTTTAGTGTGG
>JACGDI010005222.1:665683-697203 GCA_014898725.1 Jacaranda copaia | reverse complement strand
TGCGCATGTTGTTTTTTAGTGTGAGAATTGGTGGATTTATGGAGTTATTATTTTAGTTTTGGGAAATGATTTATTTACTTTGCCCTAGCTATTTCTTGTGGATGTATAGAAGGTTTTGAAGTGTTGGTTCTTTGTTATTATGCTATTATGGTGGTATTTTTCCTTTTCTATTTGGTTCTTCTTTTAAGTTATTTTGAGGACTAACTTTTATTTTTGGGTTCTTATAGATTTTTTGTTTATAGATTTTTTTTATTGGAATGTATTATGTTTAAGTTTTATACTGTCTTTTATGTTCATTCTTGGAAGTTGATAGTGGGTTTGAGTTGCTCTTGGTAGTTCTTTTTGGTATTGTGTGTTTTCGTGCATTTTTGATTGATTCCTAATTTTGATTGTGCTTTTTGCATTGGAATGCAAAGGTAAGAGATTAGCTATTTTTTTCTTACTATAACATTTTTTGGTGCTTTTCTAATTTCTATTTTGTTGATGTATGGTATGTGTTAATTCCAAATTGTTATTGTGCTTCCTTGCATTATAACGTAAGAAGCAATAAATTAAGATTCAATGTCATTTGTTTTACAATAGAGAATAGTGTATGCTTAACATGGTTAATTTTTGTTTATTATTCATTGAATGTTATTATGTTGCGTTAAATTGAGGTGTCCTATACCATTGTATTTACTGTTAGATTTTCGCCTTCTAGAAGAAGCTTTGGTCCTATTAAGTCATCCTCTCTTAAAGGAGTCTTGCTTATATTTGATATTTTTTGGTGATTCACATATTGTGAATGTTGTCTCGAGAGATGTCACTTTTGGCATTTTTGGGTTTAATATTATTTATTCTACTTTCTTAGTTAGGTTTTAGACTGCCCAGTATTTTATGGTTGCTTTTAAGATTAATATTGAGGGATCATCATATTAATTTGAAATAAAGTGAGAAGCATTAAATGTAAGATTTTAGTTGATATTTTTTTTTCATTTTTTTTTTGGTTAATTCTATTAGGGTTCCTTTGCTTACTATGATAAGATTAGATGTGATTGATAAGCGTATGATTCATTATCTAAAAAATATATAAATACTTTGTTTGCTTACTTGGATTACTAATTTGGATATCATAATTTTAATATAGTTGGTTGTTTGTTTGGATGCCTAGGATTGCAACTTATAATAAGTGTGAAATATCAATTTCATTCACAATTTTATTTTAATAATTGAATCATTTTCATTGAAAAGGTTTAAATATATGTAGTATTGTAGTGAGTAAGTCTCTATTTTTAAACCTTTTTTCTCAAATTGTTTATAATTCATCATTACTTAAAAAAGAGTTGATTTTTATTTTAAAAAAATAACTTGCTTTCAACTTTTATAAAGCCCTTAACTTATTTTGCAAATTAAACTATTTTATATTTAATATGTTAATGGATATTAGTTTGTAATTTTACAAAATACATTCATGCTAGGCATAAACTTATATTTTAAAAATATTATTCATTTTTCAATTCACACACAAAAAAAAAGTTTACTTATGAAACCTTATTATCTTGAAAGAAATAATTTTCATATAAAAACTTATATATTTTAGATAAATATTATATAAAAGAATCTTATAAAAATAAATTTAATTGCGCAAACAATTATGTATTTGAATAAAAATTTAGTTCTATAAATCAAGTTTTAGTGATACATACATATTGTTAATTAAGTCTATATTATACGCCAGAATTATTTCATCATTTGATACATTAATCTCAATGGTTTCAATCCTAAGATTATTAATCACACCAAGAGGGTGGAATACATAAATAAAATATTAGACTTTTTATTAATCATAGATTTTAATTATAACAACCAAACAATTATTTATGTTGAATTATATGTCTATCCTACACAATTCCACCAAGCAAATGATACCTTAGAGATTTCTAGACTAGCCTAGTGGAAAAAATATTTTTTCTTTATGTGCTATGACTATATAGCACTATTACCTTGTACACTTCTTATCTATAATTTTAAATTATCTATAATATTTTACTTACATATAGTAATGGGCAGCACATGTAAAAATAAGCGTTATGAAAATAAGAAAAAAAATATATATGGAGAGAAAATTGAAAATTATCTTTTCATATCACAACTGCCAAGCATCAAAATTAAATTATATGGCTTTGTATTGAAGTGTGAAATTCAATCCTAATAAATGAGTCACTAATCAAAATTATAACCTTAGATAAAACTCCAAACATTCTTAGTAGTCCAAATAAATTTAATCACAAAAAACTTGAAATGCTAAATCCTCTATCAATTAGAAGTTATTAAAGAATATAAAGAAAAGACAAGAACTAAATCCTCAACATGACAACGACACTAATATACTACTAATTCCTCATTATAAGTCTTTCAACCTAATTCTCGTCAAAAGCGGGTTTAGCATCCTTATTAGAGCTATGGTCTAAATCTACTAAAAGAAAATTTAAAATATAGCAATGTGAGTAAAGGACTAAGTGAATGCCAAAGTGTGTGCAATGTGAGTTCAAAAATATATCTTGATCAAAATAATGTTCAACAACAAACATTTGAGAAAAATAGTGAAAAATAGTCATGCATTGTACAATAATAAAACAAGAATATAACAGTACATGGTTTTCTAATAAGCCAACAATTAAATATGATGATCGAACTAGTGTTTGATGTAGCTAGTTAATCTTTTGACTCCCATTGTAAAAGTTTCTTTTCGCTCCAAGAGTGGTGCGACTTTACCAAATAGTGCTTGAGTCTAGGTTCTCAGAAAATCCTACGACCCACCTCAACCACAAATAGCTTTGATTATGCATTGGAGGAATTAGGCAATGGGGGATGGGAGCTTGGGATTCAACTAACAAGCCCGTTGTTGATCCAACTAATAGTAACAATAGCAGTAATAATAAATTCAGTTGCTAGTTGATTGTCAAATTTTATTGTTAATCTAGAAACATTATTAAAATAAAAGAGATCATAAAAGAACATATTTTCTGTTAACTTGCAACAAAAAGAGAAAATTTATGTGCGCAGTGGACTATAAATATTGTGCAATGTAAATTAAAAAAAGTTTCATGGAATGCAAAATAGTATATATCCTTCTAGATTTTGAAAGGTATTATTATATTTTATATATAGGAATAGGCACTCATAGTACTTATTAATAGGATCGAGAGCTAACCTTAATATCTTAAGTCCCAAAACACCTTATGGCACAAAAGTAGTATCCAATTCATTTAAAATTCTAATTCGATCCATGAAATCTAATCTCAAATTCATACAAGAAATCAAGACAATGATCAATGAAACTCTAAAATCAATACTAACAAAAAGTTTCTAAAACAATAGAGTCAAGTAGGGGAGAACTTAGTAGACTAAGCATGGCACTATAGTTTTAATAATAAATATATTTCTATTCCATTTAAATACTTATGGGGTGGGTCAATTCTTATGACTCAATATATGTCATAGCCTAGTGCATACATACTTGCAAAACTTATTAAGAATTTGTCCTTTCGTACATACTTTGTTGATTTGCTCATAGCTTTCTTTCTATATATCCGATTGGCTTGATTCTTGTGCTATCAGAAAGATAAAAAAGAGTATTAAAATATTTTTATGTTGATGATGCAGTAAAATTGGCTAATATGAGAGAGAAAAATTGAGTTCAAGAGGTAGCAATGGTGCAAAAATAGATTTCTAGTTTTCAGGAAATTTTTTGATGTGTCATTTAATGGTGTTTAAGTTGTAACTTTCACAACATGGCTCGGATAAAGATGATTCAAAATCCTATAAAAACCTATGAGATAGATCTATAATTTATCTACGAAATTTTGTCACAAATTCAATCAATCATTAAGAGAAAAATGCATTACAATGTTATCATGAAAACAAACGAGCAATTTTTGTAGAAAGATTTCTAACATGGCACATCAATGTATTTCATAAAATAAAAACTATTGGGTTCTAGTATTACTAGATTATTCTAGAAAAATTTGAAATAAATGTAGTAAAAATTAATAAATTAAGATACGTCCTTTATCATTCGTAGCAATTCCCTCAAATTCAAGATAGTAATCCAACTCGACAAGCATTGAGATAGTTATACTTGAAGATTTTTGAAAAAAATAACTACAAGGTCTGGACTTTAAAATTTTATACTTATACTCGAAACACATGAAAGTTTCATAGTAAAAATTTTCAACTAAAAATTCTTTGGTTTCAATGGGTAAATAAATTTTTAAAAGAAACTATTTAGACTCACCACTAAATCTGGCAGGAAAATTTTAGGATTTTTATAAAATTCAAGAAAACTTATTTAAAAATAAAATTTTATAGGCATGTTCTAAACGCGTTGAATATTGTACAGAAAAAATTTGAAATAAAATTACCTGAATTTGTTGGACGAATTGATATAAAATTTTAACCCTAGAATCTGAAAATCGAAACCTAACAATTGCAACTTCAACTACACAAATATTATATGCATAAAAAATAAAACCATTGTGAATTATAATTTAAATAAATATTTATATTTTAATTTTAATTTAAAATATGGAATAATATGTATTGGAAGAGTGAACAAGAATCGAGAGTGTCAAGATTTTCCAGCAGTCTTCTTCCTTGTCTTACCAATTGGGATTCTTTTTTTTTTTTTTTTTAAAGGAAGGGAATGGTTGAGAACTTTCTAAGGAAAATATTTTGCTGGAAATTTGAAGGTTTGATTGTACATTATATGGTAGAAGAAGTGATTTATGAATGTAATATAAAGAAGGAAACCTAATAAATTAGGAGTTCTGTAAGGATTAGAATTGCTAAAAATTCTATCTTTATCTACAATTTACTTGTATATTATTTATTTCATATTTTTCCCTATTTTGCTTTGAATAAGAATCCAAGTAATTCTAATAAATATGATTTAATTATTCCTAAATAATTGATTAATGTCAATTAATTAAGATTTAAAAATAAGGAAAAAAAAATATGGGACACTACATCCCTCTACCCTTAAAAGCATTTGGTCCCCAAATTCTAACCTAAGTTACTGAAGAGTTTTGTGTGGTACTTCTTTACTTGTGATATGTGGAAGACATTATATATCTCTTTAAGATTTGGTGGTAGAAGTATTCGATAAGCTATTGCTTCAATTCCCTCCACTATTTCGAAAGAGTCTATGAGTGATTATAAACCTAAGAGGGGGTTGAATTAGGCAAAAGGGATTTTAAAGCATTGGAAGTTTATCAATCAAAATACTTTTGGACTTTCAAAATAGTTTAGGTCTGTTGCAAAAAAACTATCTTAATTACTAGTTGGAATCTTCACCTAGATGTTTTTAGAGCAACCAAACGCTAGTTTGTTCTCTTCACGGGATCCTTTAAGAGCATGTATGACTCTTGTTTCTCTTCACCACTAGGTTCTTTGAGGCACAAATTGCTTTGTCCTTGTCTCCCCAAGGTCCATTGAAGGCAAGCACCCCTTGACCTTCTTCACCACAAGGTCCCGCAAAAGCATACTAGAGCAAGAAATTAACAATAATTAAGTGCAAAATATGTATGAGAGTGTCACACAACTTCTCAAGACAATTAACAAAGATTTTCTCCTGACTCGATTATTCATCAAACAATGCTTCATATTTTCTTATTTATATTCTCATGTCGAATGGTTATAAATCCTTAAGTGACACATTAGAATCAAATAAGGAAACAAGAAATTATAGTAAAAATCCATTAGCATTATGAATTATGGATTTATCAATAAGAACAACAAGTTTGATTTCTTTCCTAAATCATAAAATATATAAATCATGCTAGAATATTCAAGAGATCTTTTAAATATGGAAAGAATGTTCCAATCCATAGACAGATTCTAGCAGATAATTAAGGAAAGAATAATTATGACATACAATTAGATAAATTTATTTCGCAAGCTAGAGATGCAAGATTTAGAGCCAAGAAGAATATACTTTCCTAATGTGAAAGATACGAGAATAAATCTATATGATTTTCATGTAAAAAGGTAAGTCAAATTCCAATTATTTATGAAAGGCAGATTCTAGGCAAGACTTATGGATTCTCTACAAATTATTTAAAGATAATTTAGTATGTCCATGCACAAAAATGCTCTTTCCTTAAATCATTAAAAGGTTATCAAATGGGAAGAAGACAATAGAAAAAAGAAAAGAAGCCTTTATTCCATTGTTCCATATATTTTATATTCATTGAATCTAACCATGATGAGCGCATGTTCAAGTTTAGCAACATGATATGCCTTCCATAAATAAGAGATATGATGTGCTCAATCAAATATAAAGATATGTTGTCAATATACAAGGAAAGATAAGTACCAAATAGCTCAAGATATTTTCTAGACAACGTAAGACAAGTTCCGATAAACTTTTGGAAATAATTCACATTATTCTTGTACTAAATATTGTCATAATCAAAACTCTTCAACTTATGTAAAGTCATTAAAGGTTAATAGAGTCAACTACTGAGGGTTCAACTTTCCTCCTTTGTCAATCCTCGCAAATCATTTTCTAAGTGGCATCTTCAGAAATCCATATCCCCAACACTAAATTCTACAAATCTTCTTCTATCATCTGCTTAGCTCTAAATCATAAGTTAGATAGTTTTTCTCCTATAGCTGTAATTTTCTTGAGATATAGACTATTACATTACCATTTTATATTAACATATGTCTTAAGCCTTCTTTAGATGCATTAGTGTATACCAATAGCCTCTTAGTACCTTCTTGTAGTGTCAATATTAGTGTTGATGTAAATTTTTTTTTAAGGACTCGAAAACTAACCTCATATTTCTCAGTCCAGTTAAATGGCACCTTTTTCTATGTCAATCCAAACAACAGAGCTACTATTTTTAGAAATCCCAAACCTCCTACGTCAACCGACAAACCCTAACAAAATTCTCATCTCAATTATCATTTTTGGCCTTTTCCATTCTATTATTGCTTCAATTTTTGATGGATCAACCATGATCTCATTTTTATAAATGATATGACCCAAAAAGGCTAATTTATAAAGCCAAAATCATACTATTAAACTTAGCATAAAGTTTATGTTCTCAAAGTTTGTAATACTATCCTCAAGTATCCTTCGAGTTCTTTCTCACTCTTTGGATAGACTAAAATATCATGAACAAAAATAAC
Source organism: Jacaranda copaia (assembly GCA_014898725.1). NCBI lineage: Eukaryota > Viridiplantae > Streptophyta > Magnoliopsida > Lamiales > Bignoniaceae > Jacaranda > Jacaranda copaia. The sequence continues at coordinate 690,027 of JACGDI010005222.1, read as the reverse complement.
TGCAATTTGGTCTAGATATAGTCTAAATACATAGTTTACATAGTGCACTAAATCCATAAATGCCCTAAGTGCACTAGTCAACCCAAATGGCATTACCATGAACTCAAAATGACTATATTGAGTGCTTAGTGTTGTGTTAGACATATCCTTCTCTCTAATCTTTAGCTGGTAGTACCTTTTTCTAAGATCATTTTTCAAATAGACCCAAGTTTCTTGTAATTGATCAAAATTCCTCTATTTGGCAAGGAGTATTTATTCTTAATCGTAGCATTATTCAAGCCTTAGTAGTCTATACACATCCTCAAAGCCCCATCCTTCTTCTTTAAAAGAAAAGCATTAGGGTTCTACAAGCAGATGAACTTGACCAAATATACCCACTTTCAAGTAGCTCTTGCAATTGTACCTAAAGTTTCTTAGGTTCTGCTAGTGCCATCTTATATGATGTCTTCACACCAAATTCTCAACAACACTAATGAAATAGTTGCTAAATAGAGAATTTTAGCGGCAAAAAAAATATTTAGTTGTTATAGTCAATTTTTATAAATCTTTTTGCAGCTAATCAATATTTGATAGCTATAAATGGTCGCAATAATTTAGCCAATCTTAGCCAGTAGCATAGCAACCAAAGTTGAAGTTTTCAGCTATAATTTACTTGATCACTATATAAAAATGTTATTTATGACCAAATTTAGCAGCAATATATTAAAAATTGCTACAAGTTCTCAATTCAACATCAAGCACCAACTAGTTTGGTTGCTAAGCATGTACTTATGGCAACTAACATCATTTGGTCATTAAAAAATAGGAAAATTGCTACAAATTTTTTCAAATATACTTTTTATCTAAAAAACTTGAAAAACATCAATCTAAAAATTTAATTCTATAAAATTTTTATTCCAAAAGGCCCAATCATTAATTAATTTTTTATTTATAAAGTTCTAATAAAAATTGTTTTTAGTTGTATACACTTATTTGCAGTAAAAAAAATTACAAAAATTGCTTTATGAATTTAAAACAAATTAATGTTTTTGTTGAGTTCATTTGATTATAAAAATTAATATTATCTCTACAATAATTTAATATATTCAAGAAGTATTTTCTTTCCAGGAATTCTGCTTTTGTTGCTAGAAAATCACATTTCCCACCTTACTCAACAAATTTAAAAATAGAAAGAATTAAACACACACACACACACACACACACATAAATTTTGCCATGATGAGTTTCATCCTCACAAACTAATAAGAAACTAAATCCTTCAAGGATGAACAACTTCAAATTATACTCAAGAACAACATCACCATTGGTACTTGTTGGCTATGTTGGATCTATCCAACGCTTGAAGTCTTACCTTGACAATATCAGATTTTCTTAGCACACACCTGCTCCCTTCAATTATTCAAATATCACGCCATCTTCAGCACTATCATATGACATCATATTTAGCACTCTTCTTGAATCCATTGAGGAGCTAAATCTAAAGTTGTTAGCCAAAAATGCGAGGATCCATTGCAAATAAGGAACATATACTTCCAACCCGGAGCCTTATCAAACAATGTGAACATCAATAGAAAATTTAAGAATATAGGAGAAGAAAGGAAACAAGGAAATTAAGTAGGACTAAATACTCAAGTGTCTTCTGGATAAACTTGTAACACTTTCAGGATCAAGTGGATGTTTCCCCTGTACAATAACTCTCCATTCTCTCTCTCTCTCTCTCTCGTCATAAGGTTTAACTAAAAGCTATGGGAGGAAGAAACAAAAATTTGACACAACATCAAACCTAAAACATCTCCTGCTATCAGAACTGCTGAGAATTTGGAAATTCATTTCCATCTTGTGATTCAAGCTCTCTTGGACATTTGTAACTCCACAAAGAAAAGCAAAACAATAACTTGAAAAAACCAAATCAAAGTAAAGGATCAACATCTCAAGTTCCATTTACTACACTGTGGTGCATCACTAATGATCAAATAAGAGGAAGTACCAAGGAAATTTGAAATGACTGTAATTGAATCAAGGACATAGCATTTAGAAAATGAGAGCGCAGGAAGCAAGTTTCGTTGGTTGTGCAAATATCAATTATTAAAATAACGAGTATTGCCAACAGTCTCGAAAACCACTGAGCATTAGTCAACTGTGACACTCACATTGTAACTTAAACCAATTAACTACAGAAGCTAAGCACATACACATGCACGTGATAAGTTCAGGAATTAATACAGAGTACTGAGAATAATACTTTTCCTGGAATTCATAAAGCAAATTTCTCAAAAGATAGCTTCCCCTTACAGTTGTACGTGGAGATAAGTAACAAAGACACCAAAAAAGCAACAGTCGCGTACTTAAGTAAGCCAAATAAATAATAATTTCCTACAGAAGAGACAACCAGGTTGACCTTTTCCACTATAAAATCTAGGGATTTTGGATTGATCAACTTTGGATGCAAAAAAGTGCTGGAAAAATTAAATGATAAAAAATGATTTAATATGAGTTTGATTCAAAATATCAGTACATAACCAAGAATTTCATTGAACAAGGATTGAACAAAAAAAAAAAAAAGACAATTGTACTAGAGTCAAAATATAGAAAGCACCATACTCAGTCAGAAATAACATTTGCCGGATAAGAGCATATCCAAACACTCAATACCATACAAAAGTAAAAGCCTATCTGGATCCCATTGTCCATGAACAAACAAGTACAAAATTAGATATGAGGAAAGATCTAGGGAAATGTATAAGTCAAATTTTCTTTTACAGATGAATTCACCTGATGGCACCGTTACGAGGCTACCATGTTGATAACGTACAACAACTGCAAATATGAGTAAGCTTTTGAAATAGCGAAAGTAACCGTGCTGCAAAATTCCAACCCTGTTCATTATTATTTTTAGAAATCCTGGCTCTCTGAACTAAAGAAATACTCATTTTGCTCTGAATCCTTGGACATTCATCCTTGATTTTTTTGTTTTTCCCATTAGTTCCCCTCCTTTATTTCGTATCAATACAATCTTGCCACATGATTGAGTTTTTGAACTTTTGAATGTACTATGATACTTATTAGCCACCTTTTCTTGTAAGGCATAAAAAATTTGTAGATGTAGGACGCAAGGTTAGTCAAGAACATGACTATCCCTTTTAGTTTTCTTCTTCTCTCTAGTAAATCTCTAAACAAGAAACCTTCATCAGTGTTTCCACAACCTCAAGCTTGAGAGGATTAAATTAAATAGGTTTCTTTCAGGGCATTGAAAGATGAACTAATCACGAAACAAAAATATGTCTAGAAATTCAATGTACATGGTTAAAATTTAACATAGAAAGACAGTAGCTTATGCACACAACAATTATTAGTGTTATGTGTACTCTCAACCCTTCACATAGAGCAAGATTTTCAACTGTTTTACAGAAATAGTGCAACAAACAATGTGTTCAAAATAAGACACACTCAAGATCAAAGACAACACTGGAATAAGGCATGTAGAATCAATAGGTGATAAATAAGATTAATTATTCTACTAATTACAGTGAATTGTGATTATAAAATTGCATCAGCACCTTATAAGTCCGCATCCAACCTCTGTTATGCGGCCAAATTCAACAAACAAGTGGCTGAATTCAACCTCAATTATAAGGCTGAATTCGCCTCATGATAGAGGCACAAATATTTGGCATGGTACATGTGAATTTATAACAGGTTTTAATATGTAAACTTAACCATACCGAGTTTACTTACAAAATTAAAAGTTCCTAAGCTTCATACTTAAATTATAATGAAGACAAAGTGAAACTTTGTGTCTAGGAAAAATATAAGACTATAACTGGAACCCTCCTTTTTTCTAGATCGCTTAACACCATAACCCAATCCAAGCGTATTAACGAATTGAGCTTGACAAAAATTATCGAATTGAATTGAGTGCGAGCTTGATGAGCTTTCTCTTGTTAGCTCATGCTCAATCTGGTACTAAGGAAAAAGAGCCCCATCTTGAGCTCACGGATTTGAGCTCAATTCAATCTATAAATTGCTCGAATTACTATACAATCAGATAAATTATTAATATATAATTATTATTTAGGTAATATATATGTATAAAATATTTAAAAATAGAAAAAAGATACACTTATTAATATATAATAATTAATTAATATATAAAATATATTTAGAAATAGAAAAAAGCTCGTGAGTTGGTCATGGATTATTTAATAATTAAATTAGAGCTCGAGCTCGTATGGAGGTAAATAGATATTCAAAATTCATTTGCCATCTACATTCATATCTATTTATATACAATATTATCTAATCTGTTTAAAATGGATATTATCTATATTGGATTAGTAGATATTTGATTGATATAATAAATGCATATCTAACTCATTTAATATTCGCCCCAAATATATACTATTGGATATATCTATTTATATATTTAATCTTTTGTAATTTAAATATATTCATTATTCATATCAAATAAATAATTTAGTATTTTGTGTGTGTATGAATATATATGGTCCTTCAATATTGAACATGTTTTGTGAATGTAAAAAAACAAAGAATATTTAAAAACTACAGATAGATGATAGAGCAGGATTAGAGATGCAAAATAAGTTGAGCCAATTTGTGAACCTTGCCATTTGGCTAAATTTTAGCTTGACTTAAGCTTACAAAAAGTCGAGCTTGTAGGGGTATAAATAGATATTAAAAAAATCAAATACGCTATCTCTATATTTATATTCGATTAATTTTTAAATATTTGAATTCGGTTACGAATCATATAGATATTTATGCAATGATATTTGAATTCATACTTCTCAATTATCGATTGGATTAAGATATATTCATATTCGATTATAATTATTTAAATGTATCCATATTCAATAATAATTATTTAGATATTTATTATGAATATCTGAAGATGTGAACCTATAAACCTACAATAAATATATACTTTTTAATTAATAAGAAAACTATATAGTTTTATTAAAAAGGAGGTGATGCTGCTTGAAGCTGTTTATAGAGGAAATGAGAGTTGTGTTACTGGTGAGTCGACCAAGGAGGTTGGGTACTCAGGATGGTGTATAACTTTAGAACTTGAGATCTGTAACTACAACACACGTTAAGCTAGCCGAGGTGCCCCCGACGAAGGCACTCCGACACTCAAGTTAGTTCTAGTCGAGGTAGAGAGATTGAACAGAATATAGAGAATATAGAGTTTATAGTGTATGGGACATTAGCTTGAGTGTGGCTAGACATGGAGTATTTATAACTTTCTGTGGGCGTAATTTTACCCAAGTACCCTTATCAGGTATATTAACTTTTTTCCATGCCAGGGGATTAGAAGTCATTCCACGTCCAGATCACGGTACTGTGCCAGGTGGCTAAATCTCCTATTTTTTCGGATAAACCGTGTCAGTAGGGGCACGTTTCTGCTAAAGTTGTTGGCAGGGTTGTCAGAGTTGTCAGAGTTGTTGGAGTTGTTGGCAGTGGTTGCACCGGCTGCCACGTGTTATTAATGCAGAGGAACTCGACCTGTCAGACTGATAAACATGGCGAGAATTCGAGTGAACGCCGGAGTGGTCTTGAGGTTGATTCATGTCGATCAGACTCGAATGCTCGAACTTTTGGAGTGATCCTGAGGTTGATACAGGTCGATCGCAGACCCTACCAAGTGGGGTCGATACCGGTCTACCAAACAGATTTACTGTTGGGCCTCATGGGATGTCTCATTTGATGTTGGGCCTGTTGGGCCTACTGGGTTATCCCATATTAGGAGGCAATCAAACAAATAGCCCAATTTTTAATTAATAATTAATTTTATAATTACTTATTAATTATCATTAATTAATATTAAAAATAACATTTATGTGTATTAATTATAAAGTCAATCTTAATAACTTATATTAACTTCATTCTTTAATTTTTCCTTAACACTGCTATAATTTTAAGACAATTATTTTTTTCTCAATTCTTCAATTATAATTTATGTACATATAATATGGATTATGCAGTTTTTATTGAAAAATATAAATAATATATCATATTAATTTTATTTATTTATTTTTTTGTCTTTTTCCAAGGCATAAAATTTGATCCTTATTTTGCAAATATGTTGGCCGCCTAAAACATTGATGCTATTTTCAAATTCTTTTTCATTTTCTCTTGGTGAAAATTTCTTTTTCCTTTTCGTTTCAACATGTTATTTTGCAGCATAGCAGCAATAGAGGCGGTTTAGTAGAGTAAATCAAGGAAGAAATAGTACAAAAAATTTCACTTTTCCAGATCGATTATTATCTCCACAACTCTATTCTCCCTATTACACAAAACTTGAGTTTAAACTTCTGTTGCCGCTAGGGAGCATCAGAGCGCAAAGATTCCATACCTCAAATTTATTTTGATTCCGCGCCCGCGCTGGATCTCTTGGATCGTAATATTTGCTGTAGTGATTTTCTTTGCCTATTTCAAGCTTGATTCCAGTCAAATGACGACTGGCTAGGTTTAAGGGATTTAATTTGGTAAGTGCATGATGTACTAAATCAAACTTTGCTATACCTAACTCGATCCATGCCCCATTCAAAAAATTAGAAGAATTAGAGTGTCCCAGAAAATTACGCGACCAAGATATGAAATACTAGACCAAAACATAGAGCTCCACCATATGTATGTATATCACGAAATATATGTGGAGTGTGAGTGTGTATTCTATTGGGTGGCCCAACATATTAATTAATTCTGATAATATTTTTTGTAACAAATTTAAATGGAGTTGCTTTTCTGCAATGATATGTGAGGCAGATTAAGAGAGGGCGAGGAGTGGTTGGATTTGTGTGGTGATTGTGGATGAGTGGTCCGGTGAGGCGGACGAGATTGTGAAATTGTTTAAAAGATAGTTTTTTTACTTTTTTTCCCGGTTGGCTTGTCCTGAAGAAATTATTGCCCCATTCAACTGTGAACTGGTTCAACAATACTCCTTCCAAAATAACACAATTCAGAAGCTTAGTCTATATTTGATTGTATTTTGTGGTCTTTTAATTCGTATGTTTTAGGAAAATGAATTTTGAGAAATGTGATGGTGGAATGAGAGAATGTGATAGATTTTTGTGAATAGGTAGAAAATATTTTGAAGAGTATTTGTATATTTGGTTATATTTTGCGGTAGGGACAAGATTTACTATTAATGTCAAATTAATTACTTTTTTGTTTGTTAAATAAAGAAAAATTGAAATTAAATATTAATTTTAATATATAATAATTTAAAATGTATATATAAATATAATTATTAGATATCATTTCACAATATTATTGTAATGAATGATTAAATAACAATGTTGGGATGAGAGTCAAGAATTTTTCATTAATTTATCTAAAAGTATTGGGGTTACTTTGGAAAATGGCTTTTCTCCTCCAAAATAAGTTACATGTTTAGGAATGTTTTCGGGAGTCATCTATGGTGCAAATTTAATTGTATATACCTCAAGTGAGGGATGTATAAATGTATTCAATCTAAAGCATCGAATTTAAAATATAAAATTATATCCTTTTATTTTGATGATAATTAGCAAATAACAAAATACATTTAACTTGCTACTTATATGAGCAGTTGATGGTGAATTTTAGTTGTATGTTGAGGGTTTATTGTAATAAAATAGTGGCTACCAATAATAAAAATTTATTTATTTTACCCTTCAACCCATTAAATGGCTTCATATATATATATAGAATTAATGAGCCTATTTATATTTATTATACTACTATATATTTTCTTTTAATTTCAATATGTATTGTATTTTAATATCTCTTTATGCATTTTTATTTTTAAATCAATAAAAAATGATTGAAATTTGTAATATATATGCCAAATGAGTATATATCATATACATTAATATACTTAAAACAATTGTATGAACATGTTATTTTATGAAATGTGTCAAATTTATTCTCCATTGACATTCTCAAATCAATCCAAAACTTAATTGATTATATTATTTTAATATCTTGCATTAACATATTAGCTAATGAAATTTATATCTATATTTTAAAACATTACAATTATGCCCTAATCCTAGGGAAAATCTGAAACCATCATCTTAACCCTCATTGAAAATATTTTAAAATATCAATAAAATAATTAAATAGTAAATTTCAAAATCTCCTTTATTAAAAATATTTATATATTTACACATATGAATATATGGATATTATATATTACATATATATAAATATACCAAATATATACAAAACATATATATATATATATATATATATAACTCCTACTCTAACTCCCCTCGGTCCCATAATCCAACTGCCATGGGTGGGCAGCCAACTATGGCCAATGGCTGTAACTGGGTCGCTAGACTACCATGATCAGTCCAACCACGGTTGACTGTCTCTGTGCGTGGGGGTAGGTTTCCGTTGGAGGTGTTTGAAAGAAGGAAGATACACTTTTTTGTTCAATTTTTTAGTTGATAAATAAATTTTATTAAATTAAGAATCATTTGCTATTAATATTATCAATTATATATTTAAAGTTATCAAAATTCTTTTATTTGAAATAATAAATTTAAAATTTTCCTTTTTAAAAAATGTTTTACTTATTAAATAAATTTATTTAGATTATTTTAAATATATATTTAATATTATTGAGTATACAAGTCAAAATTGTTAAAATTATACTATTAGAATGATATATTTAGATTTTACTATTTCTAATTTTATATCTTGATTAATACTTAAAGTGAACTAAAGTTAGCATTTTAGATATGTTTATTATTTAACATTATAGAGCATGTAATTAAAAATAATTAAATTATATCACTTAAGACAATAAATTTTTATTTTATTTTTTTAAACTTTTTTTGGGGAGTATATTTATCAAATATTAAATGTATTAAAATTTTAAAATATAAAATAATGACTTATTATAAAATTAACACAAACTTGTTGTAAAAGAGCATGTCATTTAATTTGAGGATATGAAAAATTCAATTTTCTCTGTCTCAAGACTAATTTAGGACAGGGATTCTTACAAACTTACTATCTCTAGTTTATTTGTTCTCTAATTTCGCACCTTTTAGTTCGTGGGTTCCAACCAATAAATAGCATACATCCAAAGACTAAAGTTACACACACACACACACACACGTGTGTGTGTGTGTGTGTGTGTAAATATGCAAATATTGCATCCCTCAACATGCAATTAGGCCAAAATCTATTCGGACTTAAGTGTTATTTACAAGAATCCCTCGCAAATCCATAAACAAAAACGCTATCGGATTATTGTAACTTACTTTTAGAAATTTTACCTTTCCAGTTGAATCATTGCCGCAGTTATCCAATTTATGCTGCCATTTAAATCTTAAATTTGGTCCATGGATTATAATGACGCCCTTTGGTACATCAAGTCGCAGTTTATTGCAGTGATTTTTAGAGTTGACATGCTAAGACCATGTGTTTCAATTCTATATCTAGAATGTTTTTCATTTCCTCTAATCGAGGCCAAATGATGAGACTCATTAGCTGGGCATCGCTAGAGGTGCAGTAGTAGGATCTCGTCTAGAATGAATCACTTTTAGAGTCAACACCTTACTTTTTTAGCTGTTAACAACACTTGTCGGGTATATTAGGGGATAGATTCAAATACGATTTATTAGGAGCAATATATGCTCACCGGCTTATTTACACCATATTAAAACATCACAAAAACTATTCTAACATTGTTCACACAAATTTTATTGTCTACAAAATTAAATCATAAGATAAAAAAAAATAATGGACAAATTACATTCACATTAATGAATAAAAGAAAATTACAATTTATCAGAGAAAATAGTTTTCCAACAAAACTAATCCTCTAATTCTTTTCTCAATTAATATATGATCCAAGGGCTTGAAACTTTTTCTTGAATAAATTTTATAGTATCATTTGACTTTATAAAGGAACACTATAAAATTTCTTTGAACTTGAACCTTGATTTCGAGATGAAAGTACTTGATGACTTAATGTTTTGAAGAGGTATAGACCTTTGCGGTAGCAATACTTCGCTACAGCAAAAACTTCAAACTTGAATGCTTAGAGTCTTGGACTTGAGCTTTGAAAACTTGAAACTTGGATTTGAGAATATATGTATATGTGATTACGAGAGTATGTACATGAGTGAGCCTCGATCATCCCCTTTTTGTAGGTTTTTAGTAGCAGACAACGAAATGACTTGAACTTATTTGAAAGTCACGTCTTTGATGTACATATTAAGAGATAACATCAAATATTTTTGACTTGATTGATCCACGTACGTATGTATAACACATGTCACGACTTGATTAGTTTGAGATTGTTAAGCAGCAAAATTTTAGTTGATCGACCATAATATATCACTTTCACACTTGTTGATATTTGAATTGTCCATAAAATAAATACTAAAGTATTAATTAAAATTAATTATTTACTTTTGGGATTAAATTTTAATAAATTTCAATATATAAACAAGAATTTAAAATAATAACTAGCATATTATTTTACATGTGTTACTTTTTAATTGACTTAAAAATTAATTTATCAATAAATGTCCTCTCAAGACTTGTTCGCAAACAATGTCTTCCAATACATTGCGAAGAAGTCATGACAATGATTTTACCATCCTTGACTAGTGAACTTTTTAATGTAAATAGTCTTCAAATTAAAGTAGACTAATGATAAACAATTTGCCATCTTAATAATTCAATTAGTCTCATTTCCCTTAATTATATATATAGCTATACATTTAAATATATATATATATATATTAACATATGTGCCACTTAGGAAACCCACATAGTTTCCAAATTTTGCAAATAGAAAACAAAGTTTCAGCAACACGTGGGACCATGGTCAGCAACTAAATGCTTCTGTGTGCAGTGGGCACTAATCTGACTTCAAACTTTGCAAGATTAATTAAACATCCCATTTCTCAAATGTATTGCTGATTAATTATCATGCATTTCCTATTAACAGAGAAACCGAAAATATTTGACAAGCAACGCGCAGCACTCATCCGGCTCGTTTTCAGCAGGTCTCAGTACTCCAGGGCTCCGTTCAAATCTCAACTGCACATGCTTGGGTCCTAGTTGCCATTTCTCATTGTTCCTTCCTTTTCTTAATTCAATTGGCCATCAAGAATGATAAATAATTTCGTCCCTTTTCCTGCTTTTTTTACATACACCGATATATATATATATATGGTCATATATATACATATCCACGTATATGGACCACCATTAATCAAAGAAACAAACATCTCCAATTTTTTTAATACTAAAAGACCTCTTCTGCTACTGTCTTAAAATCCAATTGTTGGCCTGCTTCTTTAAAGAGTATATGGCAATTAAAGCTCAAATTAAAGCCAAGAGACCCATCAAGATTGGGATTCTCATGATATTGTTGTTCTCAACAGATGATGGAATAGTCCAGTAGTTCTCAAATTCCTCCACACAATTCAACAAATCCGGAAACAATTGCTGCTAAACCCAAATTTTTTGGACAATTCGACTCCAACTCATTATCTGTTTAGGGTGATGATTTCTGTTACAACTCTAACTGTTTCAAGTGATAATATTGAGCAGCAAGGATTTGATTCCTAACTTTATCAAGACTAAAAAATAAAGACTATAAAAAAGAACCTCTCATAGAAAATTAACTCCATAAAGAAAAATTAGAAAACTATTTAGGGTTAATTATAATTTTCGTCCCTAAATTTAGTCGTTTATTCAATTTTAATAGTACGACATTATAAAATTGGTTCCTAAAGTGTTAATTTTTTAACAAATCGCATCCCTACTATTAACCATGTAATTAATTTGAACAGAAAATGGTCCTGTGCAAAATTTAGTTTGGACAGAAAGTTGTCATGTGCTTTGCACATGACCATTAATAGAGGGAAATACACCAAATTCTTAGGTTTGCATCTAATTCATTTCCCCCATTCTCTTCCCCTCAACCCTAATTCTCTCCCCCATACGCTAAGCCCTGGCCCCCAAATTTTCAATTCCTCAATTTCACCGGGAATTATTGAAAAATCTTCCATAATACCATGCCTTTATCATACCCAAAGTAGATTGGAACTACAAATGTGAGATCTGAAAGGTTGAAATCGGAGAACATTGGAGTAGGAGATCGCTAGAGCTCTGTTGAGCAAAGTACAAGCAGTAATCGGTGAAATGGCCAGGAGAAGCAAGCATGTGCAAAATTTCACCCCTAATTATGGTAATATATCCTTACTAAGTGTAATTTTTTTTTTCATTTCTGTATGGTTAGCTGATTCGTAGTCATACCTCAATTTATGTAAGTTTGTTTATTTATTTATTTTGTTATTGGGTGAAATGTGATTTATAGAGTTTATGTTTAATTGGATGGTAGTTTAGGCTACTTTAATTTATTGTACTATTTAACCTAAATTGGGTTTTTGGCCTTATTGTCTAGTAAATGCAATGTTTTGTTTTGTTATCTAATTCGTGTTTATTTGATTTTTGTTCTTAACTTGTTTAAAACTTCACTTAAAATATATAAATTAATGAAACTAGGTGCTATGGGGGATCTAACATATTTTACATTAAAAATTCACTATGTTTGAATCTTAAAACATACTCCACATAGAGCATACATAGGAGGGAAATTGGAGCATTTTGACTTTGTGGATATAGATCAGATTGGGATGATTGATTTGTGGGGTTATGATGAGGATTTAGGATACAAAGATAAGGGTAGTATTAAGTTTTAACTTAAATATGGGAAGAATTTTGATAGGTAATGTAATTGCATAGAAAAAGATTCAAATGTCTATGACATAAGGAATTTTATACCAAACAATTATGAGGTTGATATGTACTTAGAGCATTTGGACTTGGGAGGGTTTGTGGAGAGCCAAACTGAACAACATACTAAGGGTAAATTAGTTAATGAATCTATTGTTATTGATGAAGAGATAGTTGATTTAGAAGGTGGGGATGGTTTGACTGGGGATAGTTTGAGGGATGGAGACAATTCAAGTGAGGTTAACGATGTGTTCTATGAGAGTAACTTTGATATGGAGGAGGATGACAAGTTGTTTGAGGCTAATGTATATCTTGAGGTTGAAAATGTGAGACAAACAGGGAGAAAACAATAGAGAATTAGTTTATTAATGAAGAGATGTATGCTAGGCTACAGGATTCAGATGGTGAGAAAAATGTTATTGGCAGGAAGAATGATTTGAACAACTAACAAGGTTTTGATAAGGAGAAGAGAGTACAGAATCCCTTGTTTAATCCTAGGACATAAAATAAAAATCCTGAACTTAAATTAGGATTGATTTTAGTTCTAAGAGGAAGGCTAAATTTGCAATTGAAAGTCATTACTTAAGAAGAGGTATAATAGTTAAGTTCATTAAGAATGACAAAATAAGATTAATGGGTGTGTGTAAAAAAGATTAATGTAGCTAGCTTGTTTTGGTATCAAAAATGCAGAATGATAGTACTTGACAAACAAAGATCTACAATCCCATTCACAATAAATGCTCTTGGAACTATAATAATTCAAGTCTAAAATCTGGTTGGATAGGTAAGACTTTTCAAAAGAAATTCAATGAAAATCCAAAGCTAGGCACATTTGAGTTTAGAAATGAGCTTTGTACAACTCTAAAGACTCATGTCTCAAAATCACAAACCTATAGAGCAAAGAGAAGGGCATTACAGCTGATGCAACGTTCAATGGAGGAACAATTGAACCAAATTTGGGATTATTGTCTTGTGCTTGATAGAAGTAATCCAAGTTCAACTGTAATAATGAAACTGGTAGAGGAAGAAGGGTATAAGAGGTTCCAAAGGTTTTACATGTGCTTCAAGGCATGTAAGCTTGGATTCAAAAATGCTTGTAAGCCTATCATAGGAGTTGATGGATGCTTTCTTAAGGGGAATCATAGGGGTAAACTATTATCAGCAATTGAACTAGATCCCAATAATAATATCTTTCTCATTGCATACGCAATAGTTGAGAATGAATCTAAAGATAGCTTAAGCTGGTTTTTGTCTCTTTTGCATGGTGATATAGGCTTTGAGAATCAGTATAATTGAACTTTCATGTCTAATAAGAAAAAGTCTTGATTCTAGCCTTAGAGTCTTTGTTACCTAATGCTAAAAATAGATTTTGTGTGAGGCATTTGCATAGCAATATGAAGAAAGATGGTTTTATTGGTCTTGCAATAAAATATGCACTTTGGGCAACAACAGAAACAACAAGAATTGAGGAATTCAAAAGAAAAATGGATGAATTGAAAAAAAATAAATGAATTAGCATATCAGTAGCTATTAAAACAACTTTCACATAACTAGTCTAGGTCTTATTTTAGTCCATATCCCAAGTGTGACAACCTTTTGAACAACATGTGTGAACGTTTCAACAGTTCATTCTTGATATAAGAGAAAGCCACTCATTTCATTACTTGAGTCAATTAGAAACTTGTTGATGTCTAAGATATAAATGAATAAAGAAAAGGCTTCAAAATGGGATGGACTAATATGTCCCAAGATTAAAAAATTACTTATAGAAAACATGAAGGATGTTAAGGAGTGTATACCAATGAGGTGTGATGATTGGCATTTCCAAATAGTGGGCCTTTTGACCAGCACACAATGGACTTGTGTAAGAGGAGTTGTAGTTGGAGGAAGTGAGACTTGTTAGGAATACCATGCAAACATGCAATTTTAGCTATATGGTGTAGACAGGAAGAACCCAAGGCATATGTTCACAACTGCTATAGTGTAAAAATTTATCTAAAATGCTATAAAAATCATATATTTGGCTTGAATGGGCCTGAATTATGGCCTAAAAGTGATAATGAGCCTCCTTTGCCGCTTTTGTACAAAGAAAAGGTTGGTAGGCCTCAAAAAATAAGAAGGAGATAGCTTGATGAACCTCCTGCCCCTTCTAATCCATATAGGCTGATTGGGGTTAGAAGAAAAAATAAATGCAGAATTTGTAGGGGTACAAATCAAAATTCAACAACTTGTGAAAAAAGAAAAACAATGGAAACTAAACTAGAGTATCAGAAGGTTGCACCAACAGAAGTTGAAGGGCAATGGAATGAAGAATTTGAGGATCTGGAAGCAACTCAACCAACTTAAGGCACAGTTTCTAGTGAACCTATGCAAAGGTAAGGAAGAAACATAGAGAAATTACAGGTTTGTGAATTTTCAATTATTAGTTATAAATAACTTTTTTGAGTATCTTTGAATTGATAGATTGTTCTATTGATGATAGGTTAGAAGGCCTCACAAAAATGTCCAAATTGGAAGAAGCTCAAATAAACTTAGCTTAGTTAAGTTTGGCATGATTGTTTATATGATTTTGGGAAAAAAATTGTAGCACCCCGAATTTTTTTTGGATAATAATTAGGAAAATGGAATAATATGATATTAGAAATTAGGCTTTAAATAAATAAAATTTATGTGGGGAGGTTAATAAAATTATGGAAACTAGGGGGACTGAAAATTTAAGTTTGTTGGACTTTATTGTCAAAAATTTAAAAGTTTTTGGGGTTAAAATATAATAAATAGAAGTTTGGGGGCTGAAATGAGAGGTATGGGCTTAAATGTGAGGCGGTTAAAAAGTTTAGGGAGGAAATATCAATGGTGGAAAGTTTAAGGTGGTTGCTGCAATTAAGGTAAAGCTTCATCTATTTATAGTTGAGGACAAACTTTATCAAATTCTCACCTTCATACCCTCACCCTCTAACACTCAATTTTACTCCGTTTTAGCTCAAAATCAAAATCTAAACCAACTATCTTGTTCCTTACCTCACCAAGAACACAACCATACCAAATTTTCCCAAAAGCAGCTAAGAAAAAATGAAAACCTGGTAATCAGTGGTAGAAGGTGGATGATGGAAATGAGTTTGTTGATTTATAGGTTGAAGCTTCAAAATCTTAGGTTAGTTGTGTAGAACTCAGCACGGGGAGCATCCTGGTACCTTCAGTTCTAAGATTGGAGGCCAAAGGAGGGAGAATTTTGAAAAAAAAAGTAGCAGCGAGGTGGTAATTTTAGAGCAAATTGATCAGCGAGGAGGCGGTAAAAGTAAAAATTAACTTGGAGGTTTGGTTTGGTGTGGCGAGGTGCAACTCCAAGTGGCAGTAGATGAGCTCTAGCATTAGTCAACGAGAAGAAATTTTAACTATTCATCCTAAATGTGTCCAGACTGAAATTAAACCTTGAATCGAACTAGATTTAGTTCAATTGGGTAAATTTCAATTCTATTAGATTAAATTTACCTTGAATAAATTTGAATTGGATTAAGTTGACTTGAGCTTGAGATTTGAGCATTGACCTGAATAGCATGAATGTAATTTTTATACGATTAAACCTCCAATTGTAGGCTCCAGCCGAGTTCTATTTGGAGCAAACTTAAATAAAATAAAATAGATTTAATAGATGTTATTGAGGGAGTTTAGAAGTGATATGCCAACTCTAGGACTTGATCGTGAGAGTTAAGTGATTTATCATACTAGTGTCAAAAGCTATAATAACGCTATATGTATATAGTTGAGAGTAACCCATCCTTGGAAGTCAACCACATGAATATGACCAATGTGGACCTTTTTTGGAACAACAAAATGTGACAACTTAACGAGTAATGTGATAACGTTGGAATTAGGCTCTAATACCCTGTTTAATAAAATTAGGTAATGAGGACGTGGATATCGAAAAAAGTTAAGAGGGCGACATTTAACCAGAACTATCAGGTGAGCTTACATTCACTTTTATTGCTGGGAAAAGAACATAGGTAGTTGTGAGTGTATCCCTATTACATGATGCTGTGGTGTTGATATTGATCGTTGTTGTTGTCATTCTATATTACTCATCGACTCTTAGCTATTGTGAAAATCTTAATTTTGCTTCTTGTGTCTTCCTCAGTAGTTGTTAACCTATGCTCATATGAGATTTATTCCTACCCCAAATTATTGAAATTTACATACGTGCACAAGTTTTGAGTAAATAACTGCTTGTGAAAATATTACTCCACGTCGCCCCTTCTTACTAAGCACTTCTTGTTGATTTTATTTTTTGTTTCTTTATCTGAAATTGGTGATTATGTTAAGGAAGCTGAAAGTGATTTTAAAATATTTGTTGTAGTGCCATGCCTCCCTAGTAACCAGCGTAGTGCTGGATTTATTTATAATGATGTTAACATGGCATTTTGATTTATATTATAAGTTGTTGTTGAATATATTCTGTGTTATTAGTGGATATGACTAACACCCTTGGGGGTAGGCCCTGGGATTGATACCAAAAGATGATTGAGCAGTACAGTCCAACGGTAGGTGGTCTTCAGCCGATACCCTATTACAATTATCCTATCTTTTAGCTAGTTGCAGGTAACTGTCTACGAATGAGATAAGGCATGTAGCTGGCCATGCCATCTATATGTGTAATTCCAAGCTGATCACTCAGGCTAGAGGAATAAGGGTTTCTTTGTTTTCCTGAAAGTGGAGAGATAAGGTAAGAGAACGACCAACATGTATTGTAAAAGTATTATAGATTTCATTTTTAATGTGATTTAATCTTATTTTGTGTCTTTTGCCTATATTCACTATTAAATTTTCCTGCCGCTGCTATTGTATTTCGTACTGATTCTGGTAGTTGTGACTACACTACTCTGAAATCTTATGTAATATGTTCATCAGAACGAGTCAGGTTGTCACTGCCTCCGTTGTTCTATATTGAATTCTAATTTAGTTGGTGGTTACTCTGTATCACTGTACAACGTGTGTTGTTTTATAGCTCACTAAGTTATTTAGACTTATAGTTTATCTTGTTCATTTTGTTCTCCTTCTAGATAAGATGATGCAAGCCTCATTGGGTTAGGTATACTTTTACATGTTATATATAGTTTTGGCTGTTGTGCCTAAATAGTGTTGAAGCGCTAAAACCCTCATTGTGATATAGTATGCCTTGAAGGCATCATTTTGTATGTGATATTACTGTACATGTTTGACCACTTGTGATCAATATAAAGTTTAGAACGTTTCCTTTCATTATGATGTCTTCTTTCATATACTCTCTAATGGAATGATTGTTAGATTACTAATACCCTAACTAGGGGCTCCCACCTCTGGGCAAGGGCGTTACATGTGGTATCAAAGCCTAGGTTTATGAAGGCCTAGGTTATCATAGGTTATTTAGACCTTTTGGGACTTTATATGTTGGTGGACATTTTTCTAGGATAAATGATGTGTTTGTTGTGTCTATATTTGAGAATGTTAGTAGCTATAGTAGAAGCATGACATTTATTTCGAGTAGTGCAGACATACTAAAATATTATATGCCTGCAGGATAGATATTGACCCTAGGAAAGGGACAGAGCCTACAGAGGATGAAAAGGAAGAAGTGGAAGATAAGAAGCTTGGAAAAAGGGAATTAAAACTCCCAGAGTTGTGCCAGAGCTAGGAAGCTCATATGTACAACTTGCTATGGGACATTGAATGAAAAAACTTAGAGCTTTTCCAAAGAGAAATAATGTTAGCTACTAGTGGTGATGAGATTAACTAGCTTAAGGGGAAAAGGAAGTCAAGAAAGATTACTATAGTGCAAAATAAGTTGGATAAATTATGACAGATGAGAAGACACGTGTAAAGCTCATAGGGACACCTCGAGTAGCTGTACCGTAGGGCGATAGATCAACTTAGAGATATTATGGAAAGCCTTATGAGTATGATTGATGATCTGATGGATGTTCCAGGGGACCTAGAAGCAGGAACTTTGAGGCCCTAACCCCCTTAGAAAGTTGGAGAGGTTACTTCGAAAAGGATAGTGAAGGTGTAGGAAGAAGGAGGTAACGAAGAGGATCTCGATGAAGTAGCACCAGAAGAGGACCATAGGGTAGAAGAAGAGCAGCAACAGTAGTAGGAAGTCGTGGAGGAAGAAGAAGAGGAAGAGGAAAAAGTAAAAATGGGGATGGATGTGGACCAGGATCAAGAGGATGCTAAGTCTACTATCACAGATGTTGAAGACGAAGGAAAGAAATACTTACATGTATGTAAATATATGTGCGGTAGCATAACTATGGTAGTAGCTCTGTGAACATCAGTTGAGGGCATAATAAACTAGTCATCGCCTTAGGCCTAGCCAATTTTGCGTGTTATGGACTAGGTGAATAGTTAGCATAGCTAATTTTGATTGTAAATTTTGATGTATAAAACTTTGCTAGTGCTAACGCAGCGATCAATGAAATATCTTTTTGGTTTAATGACTTGAATGTGTCTCATTTATGGAAATGTTATTATATGGAAATACATGTGTAATGAAATATTCTCACAACTTTCTTGCAAACTTAAAAGAATAGGTAATATCCTCCAACCCTGAAGAGAGTCTGAATTATTTGATGGTCTCACATGAGGAGTTGCAAGTGCATCCTAAACCATCTGCAAGTCTTAGAGGATGACCCCCAAGTAGTAGATCAAGTGGTCGTGGTGGTCAAGGGAAAGGTACACCAAGCCAGGAATTCCCTCTAACTGAGGAAAAAGTGGGTCAAAACCCACCTATTGATCTTTTAACCTCAAAACAACCAGTAGAATTAATGTAAGCTATGTGGCAATAATTGATGTAGTTCCGCCAGCAACAGGGGCAGGCCACTCAGGACTAAAATAAAGAAGAATAGACAGAAGATCAGGGTTTAGAAGGATTTCTTTGATTTCATTCCTCAATATTCCTAGATGAACCAGATGACCAAAAGGCAGAGCTTTGGATTGAGAAGCTTGAAAAGATCTTCCAAGCATCCCATTACTTTGAGGAACAAAAAGTCAATTATGCTACCTTTATGTTAGAGAAAGCTGCATATCAATGGTGGAGAATAATCGAGAGATGGTGTTCCGCAAACTTGGGAAAACTTTACCCGAGAACTTAGGAATAAGTTTGTACCACAGGTTGTGAGGAGCGCCTGAGAATGAGAGTTCATGGATCTTATTCAAAGGTAAATAACAGTGGCACAGTATGAAGTAAAGTTTAACAAATTAATTCAGTATACGCCGCACATAATTGGGGATGAGGAGCAAAGAGCAAAAAGATTCATTGACGGATTTTAGCTTGATGTTTGTTGGGCCCTTGTTTCTTGGAATTTATTAAACTATAACAGTGCCATCGAAAAAACCATGCAGATAGAATCAAAATCTCGAGAACTGTGAAAGATTGAATAAAAGAACAGACAAGGGAAAGCTTTAGGACTCCAAGCCCCTGGTACCAATAGAGGAAATTTAAGGGAAAGATAAAGTAGACCCCAAATTAGAGCACCCAGGCCTTACCTATATGAAATTAGGAGCACAACGTATCCTACCTAAAATACTAACAATGGAAATTGTGGATTTGGTGGACTACCAGCCATGGTGAAACAAACTATTAGAGAAATCAAGGAAGGTGTGTGCACTGTGGTAGTGACCAACATGTAATTCAAAATTGCCTTCACACTAACAGAGTGCTTGCAGGAACTAAAAAAGACAAGGGTAAACAAGTTAGAGGTTCAAATGTGAAACCAAAAGTTGAAGCTAAGACGTATGCCCTTACTGGTGAAGAGAGACTCGACTTAAACGATGTGGTTGAAGGTATGGTTTTTATTTATGATATTAATGGTAAAACTCTTTATGATTTGGGTGCTACTCATTCTTTTATATCTATACATTTTACACCTAAATTGAGGGTACCTTTAGAATGTATGTCGTACTAGCTAGAAGTGCATACACCTATGGGTCTAGGGATGAGAACTTACATTATGTATAGAGCTTGCCCCATTAAATTGAGGATAGGGAATATCTGGCCGATTTCGTAGAATTACTGATTCAAAATTATGATTTAATTTTGGGAATAGATTGGTTGTATCATCACCATACCTAAGTGAATTGCTATTCCAAGCAGATTAAACTTGGAGAGGCAGTACAAACTCCAACGAATTAACTTGATGACCTTGCTCCATTAGTGCCGCTGGTATTAATAGTAGAGGCACAAAGAATCCTAAGAGAAGGAGGTCTTAAATTTTTGGCATATCTTATAAATAAACACCGAGACCATGCTAAGTTAAAAAAAGTTGAGGTAGTGAGTGAGTTTCTTGATGTATTTCCAAAAGAACTAAATGCCTTATCCCCTGCTCGAAAGATAGAGTTTGCCATTTATACACTTCCAGGAGCAGAACCATACTCAAAGACCCTATACCGAATAGCCCCTACGGAGTTGAAGGAGTTAAAGAAACAATTACAAGAGTTAGTAGAAAAAGGAATTTATTCAACCTAGTATCTTTCCTTGGGGAGCCCCCATGTTTTTTGTTAAGAAGAAGAATGGAACACTTCGGATGTGTGTCAACTATCAACAGTTAAATTAGGTTACCTTAAAGAACAAATATCATTTACTCCATATTGAGAAACTATTTGATTTACTATAAGGATCCGCAGTCTTCTTGAAATTAGACTTAAGACAAAGGTACTACCAACTAAAAGTTCAAGAAGAAGACATCTTAAAAATAGTATGTAACTCTCGTTATGGTCACAATGAATTTATGGTGATGCCATTTGGACTAACAAATGCCCTGGAAGCATTAATGGATATGATGCATCAAATTTTTTGTCCCTACTTAGATTAATTCGTAATGATCTTTATTGACGGCATCCTGGTCTATTCTAAGATAGAAAAAGAACATGCCTCTCACTCGCATTTCATTCTAGAGACCCTTTGGAGACACTAGTTGTATGCTATGTTTAGTAAATGCAAATTTTGGTTAAAACGAGTAACTTTCTTAGGGCATATTATATCTGAAGATGGGATAGAAGTTGACCCAATGAAGGTTAAGGCAATCATCAATTGGAAACATCCAAAAATTGTAATTGAGGTATGAAGTTTCTTAGGCCTTATGGGGTTTTATCGAAGTTTCATATAGAATTCTTCTAAGTTGGCAAACCTATTGACCTAACTTATTCAAAAGGACCATGGTTCGAGTGGAATGAGGCATGTGTGTAGAGTGTTCAGGAATCAAAAAGGTGGTTAACCTCATCCCCAATTCTGGTTTTTCTTGAAGGACTAAAAGGATTTGCAGTATACACTGATGCATCCAAGAAAGGATTTGGCTGTGTGCTGATGCAAAAAGGAGGTGTAATCACGTATGCTTTGAGAAAACTTAAAGTACATGAACAGATTATCCAACACATGATTTGGAATTAGTCACGGTAATTTTTGCTCTTACTAAATGGAGGCATTACTTGTATTGTGTAGTTTTTGAAGTATACACTAACCATAAAAGTTTGACATATTTATGCTCCCAGAAGGACTTAAATATGTGTCAACGTCGATGGGTGGAGTTTCTTGAGGATTATGACTATACCATAACTTATAATCCAAGCAAAGCCAACATAGTAGCAGATGCATTAAGTTGGAAGGGAAAGTTAAACCCATATGCAAGGAAGAAGAGCACGATGGGGGCAAGATAAGCAGACCATTGCAAAGATGAGTAATCGTGCATAGCTTGCAGAACTCAGTATTCATCTTGAATTATATGATAAATTATGGAGAGCTCAAATAGAGGACAAAGAGATTCTAAAATAGAAAGAAACTAGTACTAGCCTTAAGGATTCGGAGTTTAAGGTCGATGATCACGACATATTATTATTCCATCAGCACTTTTGTGTAATTGAGAAATTCAGATGAAAACTTCTAGACGAAGCACATTAGGCTAAATACACAGTACACCCAGGAGGCACCAAAATGTACTATGATTTGAAGAAACACTTTTAGTGGAATGGAATGAAGAGAGATATCACTGACTATGTACAAAAATACATGACGTGCTAGTTGGTGAAAGCTGAACATCAACGACCATTGGGGGTTTTGCAACTACTTTCAATCCTTAATTGGAAATGGAAACATATCACTATAGATTTCATGATCGATCTACCTACCATGCATGGTGGATATAATAGTATAGGGTGATAATAGATAGGCTAACCAAGTTTGTGCACTTTCTACTAGTAAAATTTTAGTATCGAGTAGAGAACTTAGCAAGCTTCTATGTCAATGAGATCATTTGATCGCATGGAATCTATGTAGTATCATATCCAATCGAGATCCCAAGTTTACCTCAAGATTATGGAAACATTCGTAGGAGCATCTTGGAACATAATTGCATTTCAGTACAGCCACACATCTGCAAACTGATGGTCAGTCAAAGCACATTATTTGAATTTTAGATAATATGATTTAGGTGTGTACTTTAGATTTCAAAGGAAGTTGGGATAGGCATTTTCCATTAATAGAATTTGCCTACAATAACAGTTATCAAGCTACTATACAATTGGCACCCTTTGAACCTCTTTACAGTCGAAAGTGTCAACAACCTTTACATTAAGACCTTGACAAGCTAAAAACTTTAGGCCATAAAGCATTAATAGGTATGTCACTAGAGCTCATTCAAAAAGCCATCAACAAAGTTTAGATAGCAAAGCAAAGGATGAAAGCTGCATAAGATTGTCAAAAGATTTATGCTGATAAGCAGAGGAAAGATTTAGAATTTAATATAGGAGATGAGGTATTTCTAAAGGTATCTCCCCACAAGGGTATCAAACGAATCAGAAAAGAAGAAAAGCTCAACCCGAGGTACATTGGACCCTTCAAGATCTATGAGAGAATGGGGCCAATAGCTTATTGACTACTATTACCACCTAATATGATCGAGATACACAATGTATTCCATGTTTTGCAACTCAGGAAGTATTACCCTGATCCCTCCCACATCATGACCTCTGAAAGTATTCCATTATGAAGTGATCTCTTATATGAAGAATGCCCTATTGCCATTTGGGATCAAAAGTTTTAGGAGCTCAGAAATTGGAGAATTCCTCAAGTGAAGGTGTTATGGAAGAATTAGTAGGTAGACGAAACAACTTAGGAACAAGAAGATTTTATGCAGCAGCATTATCCGGAACACTTTCAACCTTCAAGTATAAATTTGGGGACCAGATTCTCTTAAAGGGAGAGGAATTGTAACACCCAAATTTATTTTTTTTGGATAATAATTAGGAAAATGGGATAATATGATATTAGAAATTAGGCTTTAAATAAATAAAATTTAAGGGGGAGGTTAATAAAATTATGGAAACTAAGGGGACTAAAAATTTAAATTAGTTAGACTTAATTGTCAAAAATTTAAAAGTTTTAGGGGTTAAAATATAATAAATAGAAGCTTGGGGGCCGAAATAAGAGATGTGTGCTTAAGTGTAAGGTGGTTAAAAAGTTTTGGAGGAAATGTAGATGGTGGAAAGTTTAGGGTGGCCAGTGCAATTAAGGTAAAGCTTAGTCTATTTATAGTTAAGGACAAAACTTT
>JACGDI010005222.1:638364-665583 GCA_014898725.1 Jacaranda copaia | reverse complement strand
ATTCTATCAGATTAAATTTACCTTGAATCGATTTGAATTGGATTGAGTTGACTTAAGCTTGAGATTTGAGCATTGACCTGAATAGCATGAATGTAATTTTTGTATGACCAAACCTACGATTGTAGGCTCCAGCTAAGTTCTATTTGGAAAAAACTTAAATAAAATAAAATAGATTCAATAGATGTTATTGAGGGAGGTTAGAAGTGATATGCCAACTCTAGGACTTGATCATGAGAGTTAAGTGATTTATCGTGCTAGCGCTAAAAGCTATAATGACGTTATATGTATATAGTTTAGAGTAACCCATCCTTGAAAGTCAGCCAAATGAATAGGACCTATGTGGATCTTTTTAGGAATAGTAAAATGTGACAACTTAACAAGTAATATGTTAACTTTGGAATTAGGCTCTAATACACTATTTAATAAAATTTGGTAATGGGGATGCAAATATTGAAGAAAGTCAAGAAGTCGGCGTCTAACTAGAACTATCAAGTGATCTTACATTAGCTTTTATTGTTGGGAAAAGAACATAGGTAGTTGTGAATGTATCACTATTACATGATTCTGTTGGTGTTGATACTGATCGTTGCTATTATCTTTCTATATTACTCATCAACTCTTAGCTATTGTGATAATCTTGATTTTGCCTCTTGTCTCTTCCTCAATGGTTATTAACCTATGCTCACATGAGATTCATTCCTGTCCTAGATTATTAAATTTTACATACATGCACAAGTTTTAAATAAATAATTGCTTGTGAAAATAGTACTCCACGTTGCTCCTTCTTACTGAGCACTTCTTGTTGATTTTATTCGTTGTTTCTTTATCTAAAATTGGTGATTATGTTGAGGAAGCTGAAAGTAATTTTAAAATATTTGTTGTAGTGCCATGTCTCTCTAGTAACTAGCGTAATGCTAGATTTATTTATAATGATTTTAACATGGCATTTTGATTTGTGTTATGAGTTGTTGTTGGATATATTCTATGTTATTAGTGGATATGACTAATAGCCTTGAGGGTAGGCCCTAGGATCGATACCGAAAGATGATTGAACGGTACAGTCTGACGGTGGGTGGTCTTCAGCTAATACCTTATTACAATTATCCTATCTCTTAGCTAGTTGGAGGTAATTGTCTACAAGCGGGATAAGGCATGTAGCTGGCCATGCCATCTATATGTGTGATTCTGAGTCGATCACTTGGGCTGGAGGAATAAGGGTTTTTGTGTTTTCTTGAAAGTGGAGAGATAAGGTAGGAGAACTACCAACAACATGTATTGTAAAAGTATTATGGATTTCATTTTCAATGTGATTTAATCTCATTTTGTGTCCCTTGCCTATATTCGCTATTAAATTTTCCTGCCACTGCTATTATATTTCCCACTGATTCTGGCAGTTGTGACTACACTACTCTAAAATCTTCTGTAATATGTTCACCAGAACGAGTCTGGTTATCACTACCTGTAGTCCTTTGTTCTAACTAATTTAGTTGGTGGCTACTCTATATAATTATACAACCTGTGTTGTTTTATAGCTTACTAAGTCATTTAGACTTACAGTTTGTCTTGTTCATTTTGTTCTTTTAGCATATAAGATGATGCGAGCCTCATGAGGTTAAGTATACTTGTCATGTTGTATATAGTTTTAGCTAGCGTTGAAGCACTAAAACCCTTTTTTTGATATAGTATACCTTTAAGGCATCATTTTGTATGAGATATTATTGTATAGGTTTGGCCACTAGTGATCAATATAATGTTTAGAACTTTTCTTTTCATTATTATGTCTTCTTTCATATACTTTATGATGGAATGATTGTTAGATTACTAGTGCCCTAATTAGGGGCTCCTATCTCTAGGCAAGGGCATTACAAAAATAGCCTTTATATCAACTAATATATGTTAATTATTGCAGATCAATCAAGCATTCTCCACCAACCATACCCCTATGATTGTCAAAGGTAGAATAAGCTTCAATACAGTTTCCAACTTGAGACATGCATCTCCAATTCCTCTAGAAATGAAGCTGCATCAGGAGTCTCAAAATCTGCTGTCTTGAAGTTTGCTACCTCAAAATCTATTACCTCAAAGTCTATTACCTCAAAGCCTACTGCATCCAAGTTTGTTGCCTCAAAGTCCATTTCCAACTCTATTGCATCAAAGTCAAAGTGTATCTCTACTTGAAGCCTATTGTTTAGCTTCAAATCTTTTCAGTTATATTGAAGGTTGTTAAATGTTGAATGTGGAAAGATTAGAAGTTGAATGTTGAATGTTGAATGCTAAATGCATTGGGTTCAATTAGAAGTTGAATGTTAAATGTGAGATGATTAATTTGAAGTTGAATGTTGAAATTTGGTTTATGATTAATTGAAATGTTGAATATTGGTTTATGCTACATCAAAGTTTGCTTCTATATTATGTTAAATTTGAAGTTGAATGTTGGTTTATGTTATGTCACATTAATATTGGTTTGTGTTGTGTTTTCTATTAGAGGAAAAAAAATTGCTTGAAATCTTTGAGCAAGCAAATGGACAACAAAATAAAACTAATGTGTTGGAACTTCAAAGTGGGCTACAATTTGGTATGCTAAAACTTGGCCATAATTTAAGTTTGCCATTTACTACCTTACCAAATTAATTACACAAGTTGCAATAATACAACTCTACCTTCAACCTTTGACAACTTCAGATTTATCACTACAACTGCAATGAAGATCATAAAAATAGGAAAAAAAAACATACATAACTTTCATCCTTTTGTTGTACATTAAAATTAAACTTTCCAATTTCTTTTTTCTGTTTTTGTTGGCCTCTTTTTCTTTTTCTAATTTCTCCTCCAAGCTCTTGTACCATGCTACTTTGTCCTCTAGCCTATTTATTTTTCTAAGCAATCCAGGAATGATAGCCATTGATCTATCACACATTTTAGGATCCCACCACTTGAATACACCACAATATCCTCTCTTTTGTAAAACATAAATCAATATAACTCCAAGTTAAATGCATGTTCTCAACATCAAAATCAAAGAAAATAAAGGAAACTTCAGTACACATACCCCATAATTTTGGCAAGCATGATATCTCTTGCCTAGGTTATTGAGGTCCATAATGTTAACAATGGTAGTTCATATCCATAATCACAAAATAATGGAGTACTTGGATGAAACTTGTTGCTTAAATGGTTGTTGAAGTAATCACTTGAACTCATTTTGCCTTCTCTCCAATTTTCCTTCTCCATTTTTGCTTCACACTACTTACCAAATCTTCTCTTGTTGGCTTTGACTAAATTATGTGACAAATTAACCAAACAAAATAAGAAAAAATGATATAAAAAAAGCCAAGAAACGTGCTTGGTAGGAAACTGGACAAGAATCTGGTGTATTTCTCTCCATTAGTAGTCATTTGCAAGTAGACATGACCACTTTCCATCCAAATTAATTGGATAGTTAATGGCAGGGATGCGATTTATTAAAAAATTGACACTTTAAGGACCAATTTTGTAACGTCGTACTATTAAGTGACTAAAACCAAATAAGTGGCTAAGTTTAAGGATGAAAATTATAATTAACCCAAAATTTTCATGATTAAAAGTTGTGGTGTTTCTCCTTGTGAGATTCATCTTAAAATAAAATAAAACCTACCTTCTTCGTTCACGCTCAAGAGGTGTTTGCATTATTGCCTCTTTGATAGTTCATTGAACCATTTTTAATTCTTCCACTATTCTGATAAAAATATTAATGCTAGACAATGAAATAATCAACAAAAAATTTCATATCATTCCAGTTTGTCCTTAAAAAAAATGGTAATTAGTAGAAAAGTTTGAAATATTTTCCTCCTTTGTTTATTTATTTAGGTTTTCTCATCATCTTTTGCTTTTCTCTTCTTCTTTTCTTTTTTCCTTTCTTTTTTATTATTGCTATATGTTGAGAATTATAGTTTATTCCTTGAATCCTGCTTAAATTAATTGTGAAGATGTATATTGAGAGTTACACAGAACTATATCCATATAATATCATTGGGAGTAACAAGGACACCCTTAAAGTTAGAGTACCAGATTGGTCCTCGACCTCTCAGTAAATCCATGCACATCTAAGAGTGGTCCAAAGAGACAACCAAGGAAATGATTGATCCATGTTTTGACATTATATCTCATTACAAGATACTTCTCTTGAAATCCCCACTCATGATGCCAAAGCTACTAACTCAAAGTTTTCATTTGTAGGTTATCATCTTAGCATCAATGGACAGCCATTGAGAATTCCTACATCAAGATTTGGCAAAGTATCTTTTCATATTGGTTATTAGGAATGGATAGAAAATGTGCTAGGCCATCGTACAGATGCTCTTCGTCAACCTAGGATCTATGCAACGGTCCGTGCCTCGCTTTTCATATATGTATGCAATATGTTGCCTGTCCACGAACTCCCTGCACACTGCTACTGGCATATTTTCAATCACTTTAAGAAATCTTAGTGTACTTGGTGGATTGCCTATGCATGCAGGTTTCAATGATAATGTTATCCCCAATGCAAAGGAGTTACTAAATGATGAAAGACATGCCCTTTCTTTACCACAAAGTTGCAAGTATCTATTCTTGGCTTATCATATGCTTTTAGAGGACTCTGATGGCATTTCTATTTCTTATTAGATTAGCTTTTGGTTTAAAGGACCAACAAGATATGCAAAGCCCCCTTTAAGGTCTTCCCGGATGAGGTCCATCAAGCCAAAGATTTCTCACAATCCATGTAGAAGTATTAATGCATCACTTTTATCTTGTGCCAAGGAATATGATGAGCTATTTATGATGTTAGACATTAAAGAGGATGTTAGAGAGGAGACTTACTTGGCAATCTTTTTTTCATGCTAGTTATGCAGCTTGATTTTACCACATTGCAAAGCAAATTTGATCTATGGCATTGTCTTCAAAGTTTCTAGTAAAATGGAAAATAGTGATTGCTTTTCTTTTGCAATTACTCTATTAGCGAGCATCTACCGCAGTTTGAAGAATATATCAACTTCATCAAGTCTTCATGAGTTTACTTCTATCTTCCTATTCATTACATTACATAGTTGGATAGGATACTACTTTAGCTCTCATTTTTTTTTATCTAAGATTGATGTTGGAGGAGCTAAGATGGTCAAATATGTGGAAGAGAATATGTTCAAATATTTTGATCTTTCATAGGTATGAGATTTATTCCTTAGTATCAACCTTTTTGCCATTTAAAACTTATACTTATATCTATGTAAGTAGTTTATAGTAACAGATGGCTCATGCATATCACTAATAAAGACCTTTTTGTGGTTTATGTTCTAGCTATTTGACATTTTATTATGGAGAAAAGTGTATCATTGAAGCTTATAGCTATCATCGATTTTAGTGGGCAATGTGTTTTTTGTTAGTGTGTTCCGAGAACTTGAAAAAGGAGATTTTTACTTGTGATTTGTACGAACTTATTCGACTTAAGCAATCATATACCTTGCTTAAGACGTCTTACAAACTCATTATTCCTCAACCTTTTGATGATGACATACAAGTTACTCATGATACTGCTAATTCCATCAACTGACCAAAGGTAATATTACCTAAGAAATCTTTTGCCAAGAAAGACAATTCTAAAAAGACATTTGAAGCTACATCTTGGCCATTCCTAACTGTTGAAGTTTTTGAATTTTGTCATCAAGTTATAAAAACTGAAACTAAGTAGTATTAGTCAAATTCTATTGTGAACCAATATGTCAAAAAATCATGAGAACTCTATTTGAGAAATTTTCAGAGATAAAACCAAAAATTGATGATTTGATTGTGGAGATGAGAATATACATAATAGATACATCTTATTTTGAGAATCACTTGAAATCTTTCTTTGAGGATGCTTCCAACTATATAAAGGTTAAGTAAATTTCAATTCAAAAAGAAACACAAGAAATCCATGAGAAAGCACTTTTCCTTACATAATAGGATCTTTTTAAGGTTGAGGTAATAGAAAATGAAAGAATTAAGGAGGTGAATGGTCTCGAGGATAAAATTCTACAAATCCCTATGTAGCAATAGGAATTGAGAACAAGACTTACCAAGTTGAGTAGTAAGGAAGAATATGCATACTCGTCACTCTACAAAGCTGAAGAAAACTTGTCTATTATTTAGAAAGAAATGGCCATCAAGAGAGATAAAAGTTCAATGCTTGAGGACACACCCTTTTTTATTGACAAAAAGGTTGAAGATTTAAAGAGAATGGAAGCAGCACTTGAAGAATCTCACAAAGATCTAGTAGCTTTTAATATATTTGCATGAGCACTTACATACTTAGCATTTCTCTCTCTCTCTCTCTCTCTCTCTCTCTCTCTCTCTCTCTCTCTCTTGTTGATATAAATGGACACTTGATTATTACATATGCAATAAAAGCGTTTTTCTTTCTAAAAATTCTCCTTGTGCATTCTCCTTTTTGTTTATCTAGTATTTCTTCAAATTGATGCCAACTTCAAACAAAAATTATATCACATGCCTCCAATAATTGAGTTGAAGAAAAAAAAATAAACTTAAGCTCATAAGTAAAATTGGATATCTAATGAATAGACCGCACTCATTTCAATAATATAATTGAACTTGGAAAATAATCAAAACTTGTTCCAATTATATGCTTGAACTTGATAAGTCATCCAAATTTGTTCCAATGATATGATTCAACTTGGTAAATCATCCAACGTGTTCTAATGATAGGATTGAATTTGAAAAGCCACCCAAACCTATTCCAATGATATCATTAAATTTGGTAAGCCATCTAAACTTGTTCCAATGATATGATTGAACTCAGGGATGGAACTAGAATTTTTGTTTATGGGGAGCGAAATTTTGAATTACCAAAAATATAATATTTTTTTTAATTTCATATACATACTTATCATTCAAAACTAGTAGTTTCAAAAAAATTGATACAAAAATAAATAGAAAGACAAAAAATTAAGATTAAGTGATCATAACACAACAATAAAATTAGAAAATTTAGAATAAAGTAACTAATTATTAGTACATGACATTTATAAAAAGTTGATAGAATACAATTAACTACAAAATTCACCAAAGTTCCCAAAAATAAAAAATAAAAAATACACAAAATATTGATGTATATTTGCTAGCCTATTTGTTCAAGTTAGGCATCCTAAATTGAGCTCGGCATTTCTTCACCACATCAAACTCATCTATGATTGAGTCCATATTGAAAGTTTGAGCAAATTTCTTTCTCAATATACAATAGTGATGAACTAGTCAAAAGCTTATCTTTCATTTTATTTTGCAACCTCATCTTCACAATTTTCATATATGAAAAAACACACTCTAGTATTGCAGTGTAAAGTCGAAAAGTCAAATTAAGTCTAACCAATCTATCCACAAGATAGTCATTTATCCCTTTCATGTCTTTGACAATACTTAGCACAACTCTGAAAGTGTTGACACGTTTTGGAAATGGATATTATGTCGAGCATCAAGTTCAAAGAGCTCCAATTGATACTTTATATGCTATTTCTCTTGAATAGAAAAATCATTCGGGAAGAACTTCTTAACAAGTTTGCAAATACTCTTAATATTAAAAAATTTATATCCATCTCTTGGATCTAAAGCTGAGCTGCGTCTAAGCAATTCTATCGCATTATTATCAAATTAATAACTTATCTCTCGTAAGATAGAATCTATGGTGCTAATGAATATATCAATTCAATAATGATGCTTTAAGGTAATAAGATAGCCTTTATGTGTTTGACCTTTACCTAATAGACAAGGGGCATTCATGCCAGGAATATCTATCTCATGTTTCTCACAGAAAATCTTCACTTTGTCAAACAACTTATCCCATCCCTTTTCCCCAAATTTCTAAATAGGTTCCTTTGTGTTAGCAATTGCATCCATTGTGTTCAGAATATCTTGAGACTTGCATTTTAAAATTCTACAAAGATCACCCATGATTTTCAATAACTCAATCATGAAATGCATGATAAACATAAATTCAAATGTCATTATGTCATAAGCTCCATTTGATGCTGCTCTAGGAGATAAACTCGTTTTGACATTTATGATGTTACTTAAAACATGATGAATAGGATCAATCATATTAAGTAAGCCAAGAAAAGACCTTAAATGTGAGCCTCATCGTATATCTTCTAGATGTGGCATAGACCCAAATTAACTTTTTCCTTTTCCAGTTTCAAGCTTGCTATAAGAAGTCAACTCAACAACCCTAAGAGCATGAGCAATTTGCAATTGATCATGATGTTTTGAAAATGAATCCACCAAATCACAATTACAACCATGTGGGAAAAGAAATTCTCAATAGATATAACACTTTGAGCTATTGCCATTAGTATTAATTGCAATTGAACAACAAAACAATGAACATAATATATGTATGGGCACTCATTTAGAAAAAGAGCTTGTAGACCATTCCACTCTCCATGCATATTACTAGCACCACAAACCCTTGCCCTTGAATATTTGTATGACAAGATTATTGTGAGAAAGAACACTAGAGATCTCAATTTTCAAAGTAGAAGCTTTAATATCTTCCACATGAGCTATATCAAAGAACCTTTCCTAAATAAATCCTTCTTTGTCAACAAATCTTAAAACAATGGCCATTTGCTCCCTTTTTAACTCATCTCGAGATTCATCTACTACAAGATAATACTTTGCATCACCTATTTCTTCCCGTATGAATCTTCAAATTTTGCTCGCATAGAGTGATAAGATCTCCTTTTGAATTTGAGGATAAGTGTAAGAAGCATTTTTAGGAGCATTTTCCAAGACAATCAAGCTCACCTCATCATTGTAAGAAGCTATATATTTTATGATTTTTATGAAATTTCCACAATTATATGAGCCTAGGCATTTATGACGGCCTCTAAAAGCTATACCTTGAAATGTACATAATTTTGCAACATCCATAGAAACCATGAGTTGAGTTTTAAACAATTCTTTGCAATCAACTCTAAAGATTATTTGTCTATAATCTTGTCAATGCATTGCAATGGATTCATCATATCATGACAATACTTCACTACTCTATTGTGTGATGAATTAGGGCTATTTCCTTCATGGACTAAAGAAGAACAATCTTTTCCATCATTCACCTTTTTCCACAATTGAAATCCATCAAGGATAAATGCATTTGCCACAAAATGTGTAGAAGGCCTGACGAAGAGAAAACATGGAAGGAAATATGTTGCATTCTTTGAAGGAGAATATTCTAGCCAATCAAGAAATAGTTTGTACCAAGCAAGTAGAAACCTCCTACCATGTTTACCGACATATTATGGTGACTTTTTTGGGAAGCCTTGACAAGGGCCGGCAATTAGATAAACACATCTAATTTCATCCATTTTATCTGCTAGATAATCCCATATGGACTTACGTAATGCAAGATCACACTCAATATGAGGA
This sequence comes from Jacaranda copaia, assembly GCA_014898725.1. Lineage (NCBI taxonomy): Eukaryota > Viridiplantae > Streptophyta > Magnoliopsida > Lamiales > Bignoniaceae > Jacaranda > Jacaranda copaia. The sequence continues at coordinate 656,157 of JACGDI010005222.1, read as the reverse complement.
GTATTAGCATCTTGGGTAATTTTTTGAATCTTTTTCGGAGAAGACTTTGGAATAGAAGATTCATCTTCTGGAAGATTGGGAACTCCAAAAACAAATTTTGTTGCAGTCTCATGAGTAGAAGCACTAACTCTATCTTGAAGACATCATTTCTTGAAATAAGAATCAATTTTCTTGGTACTCATAATGACCCTATTTGAAAATTTGCAATTAGTAACAAGGAAATTTTTTCGATAAATTATATAAATTACATTAGTGAATTCTAACATAAAGTGAATAAAAATTTATAAAATCATAAAACTATAATCAACAAATGAAATCATGCAATTGACATCCATTTCTCCCCCCAAATATTTTAAAAGATAATGCTAATGTAGCAACATCTATGTATTTATTAATTTAAATTCACTTATAAAATAAGAAAAATTAAAATTCTTATTTTACAATTAGCATTGAGAAAAAATATGGGTGATAAAATATCAAACATATTATGAACAAATAACCAACAAAAGGCAAGCAAATAAGTAGAAAATTAAGAAGAAAAAGAAGAAGAAGAAGAAGAAGAAGAAGAAGAAGAGCAGGGAGCTTAATACAATTACCTTTACCATCAAATACTCCAAGGCAAGTTCTTAATCTTCAATAATCAATAAAGAGAAATTCATGTGTACAATCTACAAAAAAGAAAATAGCAAAATACATAAATTATAAATGATTCTTAACTAAAATAATCTATTAATTTATAAAAAATTAACAACAAAAATAATATTTTTAAAGTTTGTATATACTACCTTTTGGGTTTAACCAATTACCTATTGTTATTTTTTTTATTATTGAAAACGTTTAGGATTTTTTAGCATGTGAAATTGGGAAAATGAAGAAAAAGAAAGAGAGAGGGAGGAGGATGAAGTTGAACCAGTAAAGAGTAAGGAGTGGGAAAAGGAATATTTTATTTTATTTTATTTTTAAAAGTGAAAAAAAGTACAATGGGACAAAAGATATATTTTCAATAAAAGGATGGGGCAAATTTATAATTTGAAGGTGGAAAATTTGTAATATTTTAAAATTTACAATATAAAAAATCAAATTTTAGTATTTCGAGGGTGGGTGGCTGCCCCTGCTAGCCCCCCTGGCTCCGTCTTTAATTGAACTTAGCAAGTAATCCAAATTAATATTTGAGAAACTGGATCGATGAGCGAACTGATGACCTTATAATTATCGGTTCAACCAGTTTAACCACCAGTTCAACTAGTGTGACATCATAATTATATTTAATATTATACAAATATATTAAAAATATAAAAATTATATATATAAACCAAAAAAATAAAAATTGCCTAATATCATGAAATTTTCTCAAAACTCTACTTCATAATAATATCCATACATCAATTTAAAATGTCAAATCATGAACAATAAACTCCTATTTTATTTCAATTGAATCCAAATACATATTTAAAGAAAAAAAAATGAACAATAAACTTGAAAAATACCTCTTTCAAAGCTTGGGTCCTAATTCTTGAAGCTTAGTAACAGAATATATGTTTGGTGTTTGATGTTTGGACTTTGGAGAGGATATAAATGAGAAAATAGAAGGAGAAGAAAAAGAAAAAAAAAAGATTCAAAATGAAAAAGAGGACAATCTGAATTTCCGCAGTCGCTAGCTATGTCTTTGGACTTTGCTTAGCTCTACTGTTGCTTGCCTTCTGTTGGAGACTTGGAGTGTTGGTAAGTTAGCTAAGCTTAGGGCTTTTACTTTTACTTTATATTTAATTATTTTTTAGCTTTTATTGAATTTAAAAAAAAAAAGCTACTAACTGATTTAAAGTAAAATAAGTTCACTGATTGAATCGATTTTTTACTAGTTCACACCAGTTAGCATCAATTTTTTAATGAACTAGTTTTACATATTAAATCGGACCAAAACCTTGGCTAGTTCCTAATCAAATTGGCCAGTTCGATTTGATTTCTCAATCATTGATCCAAACTTGTTCCAATGATATGATTGAACTTGGTAAGCTATTCAATCGCTCGATTTTTCTTAGTGATGTCACTGAACTTAGGAAATAACTCTCAAGCTGCTTATGTACCCCCATTAAGGGGATCAAGTCATTATGTAGTTCACAATAAATAGTCTTTTAAAGGGAGGTGTCATTCACAGTTTATAATCATGCAAGCTAAGTGTATCTATCATTTAACCACCGAGACTAGGTAAAGTATCTAACATTTTATCCTTATAAAATACCTTTAGTGGCGGTAAGCTAGTCCCTTAACCACGTGCATTACCTTTAGTGGGTACCATATGCAGTTTATACTCATGCAAGCCCAGAGTAACATGCAGTTTAAGCTTATACGTCAAGGAGCAACATACAATTTAGGCTCATTTATCAAGGAGCAAACTTCTTCATGGGTAATGTCGCTTCAAAAACTTTCCATTTATAGGGCCTATATGCAATTCATCTTTGTCAACCAACTTGCAAGCAATATTTGTGTAAACTTCTTGTACCACATATGGACTATCCCATTTTGATATAAATTTACTTCCTATTTGTTGGGTGATGGTAATGGCCTTCTTATTGCCAACACCAAATATCCAATTTAAAAAGACCGCTGATAAACGTTCTTATTAAATGCTCTTTTCATACATGCTTGATAGCATTCAAGTTGTTGTTTTGCTTCTAGTCTTTTCTCATCCAATGCTTTCAATTCCTCAAGTCAGAGGCAAACATTATCTTCAACAATAAGTCCTTCTTGAATTGCTATACGAAATGAGAGTATTTGACTTTCAAGAGAGAGAACAGCTTCAACTACATAAACCAGTGAATATGGAGTGCCTAGGTAGCAGTTCAATTAGTTGTTCAATAAGCCCAAAGCGCTTCCCGAACTTCTTTCATACGAATCCCTTTTTAATTTTGACATAACTTTCTTTAGCAAGTTACATAAAGTTTTATTAAATACCTCTACTAGACCATTTGCAATTACATTGTACATTGAGGAATTATATTGCTTGAATCTAAATTGTGCATAGTGTTTGTCCCTCAACTTGTTGTAGAAAGGTTTCCCATTATCAATAATGATATAATGAGGCACTCCATACCTAAAAATCTCATTGTAGTGAATGAACTCAACAATAGTTTCTTTCTTGACTTCCTTGAGGGGAATTACCTCTGCCTACTTAGAGAAGTAGTCTATAGCTACCAATAAGTAAGCATAACTAGTCAACAACTTAAGAGTATTGGGTTCTACAGCATTAATCCCATGCATCAAAGGGCTATGAAGTAATTATGGGATGTAAAGGCTCAAGAAGCTAATGTATAAATTAGCATGTATCTGATAAGCTCACAAATTTTTGCATAACTCATACAATCTTCAACCATAGTAGGCTAATAGTAGCCTATCATTTTAATATAAAACTGAAGCTTAGGACCTGATTGATAAGCTTCACAAACTCTAGAATGTGTTTTAGCTAGAGTTTAATTTGCTTTTTCACAACTTAAACTACGATGATAAGTACCTTTATAAGATCGATGATACAAAATATCTTTGTATAAAATGAACTGAGATGACCTCTAATGCACCTCCATTTTACAATGAAGGTCTTATGGCAATTTCCCATACTTTAGATAGTCGATCAGTGATGTCCTCCAATCCTCATTTTCACTGACTGAGAATGGTATTGCATTCGCATCCTTATGATCAAGTTCAATGGGTGAAGGCACAATCCATCTATTGCACACCGAGATATTTGTAATTTCTCTTTCAAAAAAAGCTAAAGTAGTAGCTAGGTTAGCCAGTGCATTTGCCATTCTATTTTTATACCTCAGGATGTGACTTAGGGTAATACTTTCAAATTTCTTTAACAGATAAGAGGCTAGTTAAAATTAAGGGATCAAATCTTATCTTTTAACTTCATAAACATTTAAAAGTTGATTAATAACCACTTTTGAATCTTTATAGACCTCAATTTTCAAAATCTCCATTTCTAGTGCCATTTGAAGCCCAATAATCAAAGCTTGATATTCTATAATATTATTATAGCATAATTCATTTAATATGATAGAATATGTCAAAATGAATCTTTTTGATGAAACAAAGACAATCCCTGCTCCCACTCTATTTAATCGAGTTGCTTTATCAAATAACATTGTCCATGATAGCAAGATCTCAATGAAAAGGGCATCTTCATCTAGTAATTCATCAGATAGTTCCTAGTTATAGGAATGGGATGATCAACTAAGAAATTAGCAAGAGCTTATCCTTTAATAGCTATTTTTGGTACCTAAGTGATCTCATATTGATTGAATACAACAGACCACTTAGCCAATCTTCCTAAAAGTAGTCTTGACATCATAAACTTGATAGGAACAGCACATAAGATGAGTCGGATGGAATATACCTAAAAATAATGCTTTACTTTCTGATTGCATAAAATAAGGCTAGGCAAATCTTCTCGTCAGAGGAATATTTCAACTCATTCTCAATTTAAGCTGTATTTAGATAGTATAAAACTTTCTCCTTTCCTTCATCATTTTCTTGAGCTATGAGAGCACCAATTGACCATTCTTATACTGCAATGTACAATATCAATGGTTTCCAAGTGTAAGAGCTCCAAAAATTGGTGGATTCATGAGGTACTTCTTTATGCTCTCAAAAGCATTTTCACATCCTTTATCCCATACGAAAGGAGTATCTTTCTTCATCAGGTGATTAAATGGTTAGCATTTTCTAGCTAGATTTGATATGAACCTTTATATGAATACAAGATTTCCTCGAAAAATGCACAACTCTTTAAGATTTTATGTGGTGGCATTTTTTGGTATCATCAATTTTAGTAGTATCAACTTCAATTCCACAATGGTGAACTATGAAGCAAAGGAACTTGCTAGACATGACACCAAAAGCACACTTTCAGTGAGCTCATCTTCAAATTGTGTTTCCTCAGTCGATCAAATACTGCGCAAAGATCCTCTAAGTGATCTCTCTTTTCTTTGTCTTGACCACTAGATTATCTATATAACACTCTACCCTTGTATGTAGCATATCATCAAAAATATTTTTCATAGCTTGTTGATAAGTTGCATCTGTATTTTTCAACCTAAAAGGCATTTACTTGTAACAGTAAATATCCTTTAGTATGTAGAAAGTTGTACACTTCTCATCTTATGGTGACATTCAAATTTCATTATACCTAGAAGATCCATCCATGAAAGAAAAAGCTTTATATCTGGTAGTTGTGTCAACTATAAGCTCAATAATAAGTAGGGAAAAATTATCCTTTGAACATGCTTATTTAGATCTTGAAAATTAGTGCAAATGCCTATTTGACCATTTTTCTTCTTAACAGTTATGATGCTAGAGATCCAAGTTAGATATTTAACTTCTTTAATAAATCTGCATCAATAAACTTGTCGACTTCAACTTCAATAAAAGGGACAAGCTCCGCACAGAGGACTTGCTACAACTGCTTTACTAGGCGCGCTCCAGCCTTATGCCGAGGTGATGAATTGCAACTTTAGTATCTAACCCTAGCATTTCTTTATATGTCCAAGCAAAGACATCTTTGTGTTTGGTTAAGATTTTGAAACATTGTTCCTTCTTTTTAAGATTTAGAAGCGTGCTAATAAATATAGGATAGGACACATCTATCATGCTAAGATTTAACTCTTTGAGTTTATCAATAGTTGCCTATCTACCATCTTCAAGTTGTGGAAGAGGCTTTGGGACTTCATTTTCAAGAATTTCTAGATCAGGCTCTTCTTCAACAGCGATATGGTTACACATGTGTAACTCATTATTTTCTTCATCACATAACTGCTCAATCCCAACAGCTCTCACTCTTAAGAATGTAATACTTCATTTGTTTTTAAAACTAGAACATGCACTATTATCCATGTTGGGTAGTTTGTGGCTTGTATAAAACCACTTGTCACCAATCTATTGAATTCTTCAAAAGATGGGTCTTGTGATGTAGGATTCAACTTCTGTGTAGTGCTTACATAACTAGAGCTAATAGTAACTTCCACTTCATCTTCATCTATAACATTTTCTCTACATGAGTGTTTTACAATGCACTGCTTTATTATCACAAGTTTATCCATATTGATGACTAGGATTGTAAATGTGGCTCAATTTCATTGAGATAAATGAAGAGTCTGACCCTCATTTTTCAACTCCAACATATTGATCTTGTCATCGATACTCTTTTTTTCTTTTTTTTGCAGCACTATTTTTGAGTTGATAGAACACAGAACCTCTTAGATATGGACTTGTATGAAGCCTACTTTGATTTTAAGCACCAAGTCTTTTAAAGATAAAAGGATGAGTAGTTGGAGCACTGAAATGATCAAATGAAGAAACTTGATGATTATTATACTCTTGCTCTTTCTACTTCGCATGATCTTCTATGAAAATATATTGGACATCAGTGCACTTATTCTTCTTTGTCACATGTATCCTGACTAGTTTTGCATTAAATCCCATGCTAGCTCTTGACTATTCAACATAAAATCTTTCTCTCCTTAGTCTCTGTTGTGCTTCGCTCAGTCCATGAACTTTTTCTCCAATTACCTTAGGTGTAAGCTCACCTAGATTAGGTGGATTAGCAAAATCATAGCCAGACTTTTCTAATAACTTGAATGCCTTAGGATCAAATGTTCCCTTGAGTTCTTTGTGAAAAACCCTTACAATAGACAGTCCATTATGGCTTGATGAACTTATGCCAACAATAGGCATGATCAACTCTTTTCTCAAAATTTAATAGTCATTTGATTCTACCATCTTTAACTGGCTTTGGGAGGCGCCATTTGGCTCAATGCATACTTTAAGTGGAATTTGCCTTTTTTCTTAATATGATCATAGTGTATATCGAAAGATTTGTAAGTTGGACTCATCATCAGGCTTGCATTTTTTTCTTGTCAAAACATCAACAATTGTCAATTTATTCAAATTTTAGAGCAATCTTGTCTCCCTTTAATGAGGTAGTTGCTTGGAGCCTTTGTAGGTTGTACTTCATTTACTAAGTCAAGATCCAAATAAAGTTTAGCATCACTAAAGTATGATTCTATCAATAAATAGTTTTGCATCTACATTAACTTTCATGACTTCTCCATTTTTTGAATACTTGAAGCATTGATGAAGAGTAGAGGGTATAATCCTATTCTCATGAAGCCACGATCATCCTAAAAGTAAATGGTAGTAAGTTCTTGCATCAAAGACATGAAGTAAAGTACTAGTTTCCAACTCTCTAATTGTGAGGTCTAGACAAATCATACTAATAGCTCATTGGCCTCCTTACTTGAAAGCTTAAATAGTTAGATAGCTGTTTCAAAGATCTTTGATAGAAATTCCCAAATTCTTCATAGTGGATTTTAGCATGATATTGATGGCATATCATCTATTAATGAGTAAGTAGTTAACCTTTTACTCCTGCATGAACTCTGAAACAAAAAATGCCTGTTGTGAGGTTTTCCTAATATGAAGTCCTCAACTGTAAAAGCAATAGTGGTACAATAGGAAGTGGAGTATTGCTCTTCAGTTTTACAAGATACAACATGTATTACTTCAACTCTTTGACAAAAACAAAATCCTCTTGGAAATAATCTCTTAAAGTCACTTGACTTATTTTGTAACCTACCCATGAATTTTCCAACTTACTATTCATTACCTTTAGACTTTTCATCATCCTTGGTTGAAGGCGTCTGGCCACATGCAAGACCTTTAATGCTAATGGACGAGATTGATTAACATATCGCCTTCTTCTTCAATGAAACATCATAAGAATCTACTCACTACTATCTTCAGTTTTAGTAGTAGAACTGGTTTTCAGCTTAGTCACTTTATCAACAAATTGATTCTTTACTAGCATTGGATCTAAACTCTCAAGCTGAAGCATTGTTGATGTCCCCATGGGCATAGATGAGGAAAACACATTGTCTTTGCTTAGCATAACACATGTGGCATTAGCTATTGTTATAGCACTAGCAAGATTTAACCCAACAACATCTTCTGTGTCAAGAATTATCTTTCCATCTTTTGTCAATACCATGACTTTATCCAAGAAAATGAAGCATATCTTTATTAGATGATTGACAACCCAATGACAATAGCAATATTTTGGACCATTCATCTTTCCACCTTCTTTAGAATGTTTTAGTTCTAGCAATTTAACCAACTTCCTTGTCAATAATTCATCAAAGATGTAAGAAACATTAAAATATGGAAATGGATACTCTTTATCCTGTATTTTTCTTAATGTTTTCTTGCCTATTGAAATGCATTGATCTTTAGTTCTATTAGCAACCTTTTTATCATTTGTGAGAATTTTGATGAAGGCAGTCTTCATTACCATAGATTCCTTAGTAACAGTTTTGGCATATTTTTTTGCTTTTCTTTGAATCTTTCTTTTCCTTTTTCTAGTCTTCAACAAGAATTCTAATCCCATGATTAGCCATTTTAAGCTCCATGTTGTGGGCATGAGTGGCCAATTCCTCAAAAGTACGAGGCTTGATTCTTTGAAGAATGTAGAGAAGTCCCTAGTGGATACTTTGAATATACATCTTTATTGCAGACATCTTTGAAAGTCTATCCTGCGCAGTTCAAATTTAATGCATCAGTAGTCTGCCACTGGCTCATCCTTCCATTATTTTGTGTTGGGAAGTTCAATCATGCTTATAGTCCGATGCGTACTATAGAAGTGATTCAAAAACTCTCTTTCCATTTGATCCTAGTTATATATAGATTTCGGTTCTGAGTCGATGTACTAGTCGAAGGTATTTCCTTTTAATGAATACATGAACTATTTCATAAGAAGATCGCCATAAGTCTTTACATTATTGCATGTCTCTATGAAATGGGCCACATGCTATTTTGGGTTTCTCTTCCCATTAAACTACTAAAATTTTGGTGGTTGATATCCTATTAGCATTCTTAGTGAGTAAATCCTCTTTGAATAGGGCTTTGAATACATAATAGAACTTTAAGAAGGCATGCTGTACTGAGCCCTAATAGTTTTGATGATCGTGTAATGTAGCAATAGAAGTTGCATAGTGATTGATCTTTCAATTAGTTTCTTGCTTATGAGATATCTCTTCAACTGGTTGATCTTTCAATTAGTTTCTTACTTGTGAGGTATCTCTTCAACTTGTTTCTCCAACATTGCATAGCTAAGGGAAGAATGATGGTTGTAGCTAAATCCTCCAAGATGGTAGTGTTCCTGATTGTTTATGAGTTGTGCAATTTGTAGATCTTTCTCTTTCACAATCTTTGGGAGGTCAGCTAAAACTTGAACCATCCTAGCAAGTTGTTCATCAACTGTTTGCTCCAGTCCCCGTAGCTACCAACTTAGTAAAAGACGATGTCTTAGGATTTGTCTCTCTTGGATTTCCAAAGCCTAAATCATCAAATGGAGTGAAATCAATGTTCTTACCTCTAATTATGGGCTGATTAACAACATCATTAGCAGGGTGAGAGGCATTTTTAATTCTTAGCTAAGGCGAGTTGGTTCTTCTTAGGTACCATTGAGTGGTTGCAAATATCTTCAAAATTCAATGGGAAAAAGAGATAAAGGGTGGGATTAGTCCCACTAGGCATGTCAAAAATTTGTTCACACAAATTTCGTTGTCTGCAAAATTAAATCACAAAATAAAGAAAAATAATGAGAAAATTGAATTTATATTCATGAATAAAAGAGAATTACAATTTATTGGAGATAATAAATCCTTAACAATTTACACATGTAACTTTTCAATTGTCTAAAAATTAATTCATCAACATTTATCTTCTTAGTGGTATCTTCTTCTCTCCATGAGTTTCTCCCATAATTTTTTCACTCCATCAAAAATGAAATTAACCAAGTACTACACCTCTTTTATTTTAATTTTACTTCCAAAAAATATACATAAATAAAAATGTCTCATAATCTTAAATAAATAAATAATTATGGATGAATAATATTTAGATAGAGTAGATTAGTTGTGACCGTATTAGTATATTGATCTAGAAAATATTATTGTCGAATTTGTATGTTCAATACGATCTTTTACATAGATAATAGTTTTATATGTACTTTCTACCATTAGATTGTTCATGGAGAAATAAATAAGTGATGATAAATGTGATGTCATACATTTTTACACAAAGAAAGATTGAAGATTGTATTGCAAAAAAATTTAGAATTATACGACATCAATAATTGATCAATAAAAATATTTTATTTTAATAATTTTATACAAAAGGATAATAATGTCATTCAAAATACTTTTATTCTATTCCTATCTATCATTGATAAGTACTAATCATGATATTGGAATTAAGTAAGAAATGATGATTCCATTCATTTTTTTTCCTTAAACATATCAAGTATAAGTTATATTAATATCATTTATTTCCCATGTTCATTTCATTTCCACCTAATTCCATCTCTACATACCAATCACCCCCTAAATGTAATAGGATCATCCTTGATATTTTAAGAAATAAATTCATTTTCAAAATCCATTACAACTTTGGTTTTTTTACACTGTCTAGGTTTATCCACCCCTTTTACCCCCATATTTGTTATCTTTTCCAAATGACTAGGAATGGAGGTTGATGTGAGATTTGAAATTGAAACATTTTAAGGTGTTTCTATATAATAGGAAACACCTCTTCAAAGAATGTAGCATTTCTAATTCAAAGACAGTGCAAACATCTATACTAGAGTTAACAAAACTTTCATAACACAGCTTGTTTCCACATAGCCAAAGAAAATCACATCTGTAGTTTTAGGATCCAACTTTTTCCTCTCATATTCCAAGACTAAAACTTTGTCATGATAGTAACACACTTAGAAATATTTCAAGCTTGGTTTCTATCTCTCTAGAATTTAACTAGAGTGCATTCCTTACGTTTAAGAGAGACTCTACGCTGAATATATGGCGAGTCGTATTTAGAGCTTCTCCCTACATATATTTAGACAATCTGAAATTCAAAAGCAAGCTATTGTCATATCTTTAAATGTTCTAGTTTTTCCTCTAGCTATATGTCCCATTAGATAAAGAACAGTACAAAATAGTCTCTTCAAAAATAATACCAAAATTTTGACAATACTCATTAAAGGGGTTAGACTCAAATTCTCCACATCTATTTCTTCTTAGCCTTTAAGTTTCTTGCCAATTCAAAATTTTAGCTTTATTTTTAAATAAGAAAAACCTTTCAAGTGCTTAATCTTTGTATTTCATTAAATAACATATCAATATCGACTAGTATCTACTATAAAGGTGATAAATTATTTATGAAGATCCTCTGTCAAATCCCCACTGAACTTACAAATATTAGTGTTTACTAAATCTAGTATCTCAAAATTCCTTTGAATTGATTGATAAAGTTTTCTTGTTTAGCTTCAATACATATTTGACAATTATGATTTCATTTAATATTATGTTTGGGAATTAAATTTAAATTTATCATTCTTCCAATAGAACCAAAATTTTAAATGACCAAAACATCTATGCTAAATATTAAAACTTTCAACAGTATACGCAATAGAATTATAAGAATATTCAAGTTTATTTTTATAAGCATAATCAACATATTCCACTCTAAGTTTAAATAAACCAGCAGACTAAGAGCTTTTTCCAATAAAATGCATAATATAAAATTACAACTATATTAAATTCAGAATGAAGCTAACAACCTTCTTTAATTAACATTGACCACTAATAATATTCCTCCCAATAGTAGGAACATGGTGCACCATGAAAGAAAACTTGGGTCATAGCTTAAGCACCTTGGTAGCACTAAGTTCTCTTTGGTTGCAAATTTTTCATGTTAATTTATCAGCACAAATGTATATATTTTCCTCATTAACTAACAAATCAAAAAGTTCATAAATAGTTCAAAGCAACATACTCATTAACTAATTCCAGATCTCCAGCATTGCTAGCTCACCCAAAACCATGTTGACTAGTTTACGTTCAACAAACTTTATCTTAGGTTTTTTAGAGGGACAATCCATAGCCCAATGACATGTTTGTCCACAATTATAGTTGATTTGTTTGCTTTTGGCTTCTTATGAATCTTGGCCTTAAGTTTATTTATGTCCTTAGAGTTTGGATTCACATGACTCATTTTTGAGTTTTCTTTTTCCCAATTGTTAGCTTATTAGTTTTAGTTTAGGTCTCCGCTGGAACACCATGATCATGACATTAACAAGTATAAAGCTAGTTTAATTGCCAATAGACAACTAACGAGTTAATATTGACTATGGTGCTACATTTGCTCCTTTGGCCAAGCAAACCATTCTTCGCATACTATTATCTCTTGTTGTGTATAATAACTGGGTCCCTCATTTGGTTGATTTCAACAATTTATTTCTCAATGGCACCCTTCAAGAGTTAGTTTATATGACTCAACCTCCAAACTTTGTCAACCTTATGCAACCCATCCACACGTGCTGTGTTAATAAGGCCATCTATAGTGTTAAGCAGGCACCACAAGCTTGTTACTCAACACTGAAAGATTTTATGGATCATTCTGGCCCATTTTGATCACTCCATCTCTATAAGAAGTTAGGAGTTGTAATCTACCTACTTATCTTGTATATGATTTGATAGTTATTGGTTCAAATCTTGATGACATTAACAAATTCATTTGCAGCCTGAAACAGGTTTTCAATCAAAGAATATTGGGAACTAAATCACTTTCTTGGTGTTGAAGCTAGGCGTATACCTAAGGGTTTATTCCCATCTCGACACAAATATGTGTCAGGTCTCTTAAAACGTGTTGAAATGGTTAATGCCAATGTTGTTTCGATGCTACTGTCCCCTACACATGATCTTCTGCACCATGATAGCACGTATCTCACTAAATCCAAACAAGTATAGATCACTACTTGACAACCTCTAATACATTCAGTTTGTGAGGCTAGATAGCCCAATTCTCCACTCAACCAACGATATTAGTTTTCCCCTAAATGAGTCTTCTATTACTTGAAAGACATGTTTGACACTACTAAAAAAATGTTTTTTTGCGACGGAAAAAATTCATCGCAAAATCTTTGTTCGCAATAATTTGCGACAAATTTTGCAACGAAAATTTCCGTTGCAAATTTGCAACAAAAAATTCATCACGAATTTGGTAATTATAATTAAAAATAAAATAAAATTTGCGACAAAAATTTTCATCGCAAAATTTTAAGAAGTTTTTTTTAAAATAAAATATACACATTCTATCATTTTAAAATCTATAATTACCCAATAGCAATAATTCTTTGTATCACATACTAATCATCCCATACACTAATATTTAAATATTATTTACATAAAATCACAATAATTTTATATCACAATAAAAATCAAGCCCAATAATATAAAATTGTTCAAATATAAATCAAGCCCTAACTAAAATATAAAATTATATAATAATGCCAAAAAAATTATCTTACAAGGCTTATAGTAAATTTCAATGCCTTGAGATATTCAAGCCTACAATATTAAAATAAAAATAAAATTACAATAATAAAAAATAGAAACATAAACTAAACTAATATATAATTCAACATAATAAACCAATATATAAACTCATCATAATTGAACACAAAATTCATAAAATATAAATTCAAATCCTAATCAAATATATAATTCACAAAATGTAAATCTAACAAATAATTCAATGTAAATGCATAATCTAACACATGTAAATCTAATACATTTTTATTATAACGAAATACACATCTCATTATAAATCAATATATAGTTTAATATAAGTTCAACATATAACTCAAATTCTAATTGCACATATAATTCAATATAAATGCTTAATCTAAATACATATAAATCTAATACAAAATAAATATAGTCAAACACACATCCAACAAAAACCAAAATATAATTTAATATAAGTCTAAAATATAAATTCAAATCCTAATCAAACATATAATTCACAAAAGTATAAATCTAGCAAAATCTAAATAATTCAATGTAAATACACAATCTAACACATTATTCAATATAACCAAATATAATTCTCATTATAAACTAACATATAATTTAATATAAGTCAAATATGTAACTCAAATGCTAATCATACATAAAATTTATAAATCTAACCAAACCTAACACATAATTCAACATAAGTGCATAATTTAAATACATATAAATCTAATACATAATTCAATATAATCAAATATGCATCTCATCATAAACCAACAAATAATTTAATATAAGTTCAACTTATAACTCAAATCCTAATCATACATATAAATTACAAAATATAAATCTAATAAAATCTAACATATAATTCAATGTAAATGCATAATCTAACATATATAAATCTAACATATTATTCAATATAACCAAATATACATTTTATTAAAAACCAAAATATAATTTAATATAAGTCTAAAATATAAATTCAAATCCTAATCAAACATATAATTCACAAAAATATAAATCTAACAAAATCTAGCATATAATTCAATATAACTGCAAAATCTAAAAAATGTAAATCTAACACATTATTCAATATAACTAAACATACATCCAACATTAACTAACATATAATTTATTATAATCCTTTGAAAATTTAAATTTAAAAGTTAAACGAGTAACCTTTAATTTGATATAGACTATATGGATATAGATATAGACAACACAAAACTTTTGGTATATAAGTATTTACTTATTGGTATATTGATGTGAATGATAGACAAATTGAGGATTGAAATGTCTATAGCCCATTCATAATCCAATTCTTAATTTTTTTATCATTACATCAAACATATTCAAGTAGATACAAATACCAAAGACATAATGATACATTCTATCAAATATTCCCATAAATAGAATGCTTCAAATTGCCTAAAAAACACGACTCAACAAAATGTAAAGCATTACTTCAATTAAAAACAACTTATAATATTTACAAACACATATTGAATCAAAAAATTAGATATATGTGTCCCTTACTATAACAAAACAACATATCTCATAATTTATAAAGTGATTATTAATCTAAAATTTTCTTACAAGCGCACATATTTATCTATAAATCATAATTCCATAAACTAAAATTGAAATTTATAAAATTAATATAATCCAACATATACTAACATAAATTTTAACTCAATAAAAATTCTAATAGAATTTTTAATTCACATGAAAACATAAATCTAACATTATATAACAATATTTAATACATAAATCAAATTAAACTAAGGTAATATAATCTAATATGTAAATTAAATTTAGACTAACATAATAAATCATAATTTAAACTAGCATTTATAATTAATAATATTCGTAAACACATAATAGCACATAAACACTCCTCCTTATACCCAACATCATCGTACAAACAATTAAAAATCAATCAACAATAAATGAGAAGGCTTCACTTCTTTTCGCAATATCCCATGCTGTTTCCTAATTCCATCAATTCTAAATACATATCTTAACTAAATACATAAATACATAAATCATATTGTAACTAAATATACAAATGCATAAATCAAATTTTAATTAAATAAATCATAATTACAAAAGTTACCTTAATTAGTGCGATAATACAAAATATAAGCTCTCCAAACCTGAAACAATAAACAAACAAAAAATCATTAGCATTTTTAAAACTAAAATAAATTTTAAAAAAATAAAAAATAAAAAAAAGGTTAAAAAAAATTGCTGTCGACCAAATTTGGCTACCAATACGGCCAATAGGGCTTGCTAGGTGACACCCCTAGCAAGCGAAGAACGCAGCCAGAAGCATGTTAGCCACGACCGGCCACAATAAAAATAAAAAATAAAAAGAAGGGCAAAAAAAGAAGGAAAAAGAAAAGAAAGATGGAATGGGAGAGAGAGAGATAGAGTGTGTGTAGGGGTGGGGGAGGATGGGTTTAATACCCCCACCCACCTAATTTATTTAATTTTTTTTATCTTTTTTAAATTTGCGAAGGATATTTTCGTCGCAAAATTGAAATTTTGTGATGGAAAAAAATCCGTCACAAAATTTTAAAAAATATTTGCAATGGATTTTTTTCCATCACAAAATTTTTTAATTTTTTAAAAAAATTTGCGATGAATTTTTTTTCCATCACAAAATGCCAAAAATAATTTTTTTAAAAAATTATCCTTTTGCAATGGATATTGCAACGGATTTTTTCCATCGCAAAATTTTATCACAATATGGCATTATTTTAGTAGTGTGAGTATAGCTTGTTTTATAGTTGGTGCTCTTCTATTTCTTTACATGCATTTTTTGAAGTTGATTAGGCTGGAAGTCGTGACAACCAAAGCTCTACCAGTGCATATGTAGTGTGTATATATGGGTCGCAACCCTATCTATACAAATTGTATATATAATTATTAGTTAGCTGAGTCAGCAGTTAGCTTTCAGTTAGCATTCAGCCAATTAGCTTCCCGTTAGTTCGTTAGTTTATGTAATTAGCCTGTATAAATACAGTTGTAACCCTAATTTCTACACACTACTTCTTCTTCTTTTTCAGCTATCTCTCTGCGTGTTTTCATTGCTTCTCGATCTGCCTCTCTAAGATGATATCCAACATATTTGAACATGGTATCGGAGCTATGACACTATTGCTCTGAAATTTTTCTATTTTGGTTAATAGCAGGAGCTGCGAACTGTTAATCATAGTAGAGACTTACTTTTTTGCTTACTCCGACAAATATATGATACTTGTTGCCATGGACGAATGAGGCGATAAAGTTGATGCCAGTCATAACTACATGCAAAGAATGAGAGAAACTAACAATAACGATCTTCAATTTCTCCAGAATTCTAACCTTCCAAGTATGGTTTTGGTAACCACGCCTCTCACCTGAAATAATTACCTGTTGTGGTGGCACTCTATGAAGATCACATTAGATGCAAAGGTTAAATTGGTGTTTGTTAATCGGAAATGCCCAATGCCGAATGAAGAATCTGATGAATACGAACAATAGGTGGGGGTGGGCCATATGGTGACATCGTGGATCTTAAACTCTATATCGAAGGAAATTATTGAAGCACTCCTGTACACGACTTCCTCGAAACAGTTATGAGAGAAAATTGAGCGGCATTTCAGAGAATATAACGAACCTCTTCTCTATCAATTGTAAAGAGAAATTGGCTTCATCTCATAGGGAAACATATTTGATATGGGATAATCCAATAGGCCCAACAGGCCCAACTTCAAATGAAACAGCCCACAAGGCCCAACATGATACGGGGTAATTCAGTAGGCCCAACTTCAGATGAAACAGCCTATGAAGCCCAAAGGCACATCTATCTAGTCGACCGGTATCGACCTCATTTGGAAAGCCCCGCGGTTGACCCGTATCAACCTAAGGGCCATTTCAGAAGTTTTAGTATTCAAGTCCGGTCAACATGAATCGACTTCCGAGCATAAGCTGGACAAGTCGAACCCCTCGGCATTGATGACACGTGGCAGCTGATGTGACCGCTGCCAACAACTCCAACAACCCTGCCAACAACTCTGGCAGGGACGTGCTCTTACTAGCATGGTTATCCAGGAAAACAGGAGATTGTGCCACATAGCACAGTATCGGGATCTGGATAAAGAATGACTCCCAACCCCATGTCATGGAAAAAAGCCAAGTACACCTGATAAGGGTACTTGAGAAAAATCACGCCCACAGCAGGTTATAAATACTACAAGCACCACCACGCTCCAGGTAATGCCATTTACACTATTCAGTACATACTATCTCTACTCTCCGATCTACCGAAACTAACTTAAGCATCGGAGTGCCTTAGCCGAGGGCCTCTCGGCTAGTTGATGTGTGTTCGTGGTTGCAGATCTCAAGT
>JACGDI010005222.1:602205-633356 GCA_014898725.1 Jacaranda copaia | reverse complement strand
ACCACGCTCCAAGTAATGCCATTTATACTATTCACTACATACTATCTCTACTCTTCGATCTACCAGAACTAACTTGAGCGTCGGAGTGCCTTTGCTAGGGCCTCTCAACTAGTTGACGTGTGTTCATGGTTGCAGGTCTCAAGCCCAAAATACTTGAATTAACCAAAGTACTTGACCCTCCAGCTCATAGCAGCATCAATATTAGTGGTGCAATACTACACAAACTGTAATAAATTATGGGATAAACTAGCAATGTTGATTACAGTTCCTAAAGATACATGTGGAGTTGCAAAATTAGTAACTGATGTAGGTCCTTGAATCACTTAATGCAGTTTCTTATAGGGCTGAATGAAAGCTATTACCATATAAGAAATCAAATCTTGATGATGAATCTGTTTTTGAGTGTGAACAAGGCATACTCAATGGTGCTCAAAGTTGAAAAGTAAAGATAAATCAGTATTATTTTTATAGAAATCACAAAGAATACAACAATGATAGCTAAGGAAAATAGTCCTTCAAAAAGAGATGCAGCGAATAAGTCGTATGGAAAGAAAGATATTGGGAAGAAATTTGACAGACATTATAGCCACTATGGTAGAGATAGCCATGTCAAGGAAAATTGCTTCAAGCTAAACAGTTATCTTAAATGGTATAAAGAGTTGAAGGAAAAGAGAAGCATGCCTAATTCTAGAAAATAGATGACCAACTATGTTGATACACCCTTGAAATGAACTTGAGAAAGGAGAATCAAAGAATGGAGACTGGACATCAACTCTGGCTAGTTTAGTGGGAAGAAGTGAACAAGTTCATGAAGACAAAGCAACAACTAGAGAGCGTGCAAATGAACTTAGCTTACTACAATAACTTTGCAGGTTCACATTTCTATAATGCCTTAAGTGTTGTTAGTTTAATGGACAAGGATCTTTGGATAGTAGATATATATACGTTCCAACATTAAACTTCTTTTAGTCTTTAAATCCATCAATCACCCAACACCAGTTTGCTTACGTGATAGAACCATCAAGATGATTAAACGCATAGGATTAGTAAACCTAACCAACAAATTAAGCCTGCAAGACACTCTCTATACTCCTTATTTCAAATTTAATCTTCTTTCAGTTAGCAAACTAACTAATGATAAACTAAAGTTTACCTTCTTTCCTTACCATTTTATATTGCAATCCCTACTGACTGAGAAGATATTGGCTACTAGGAAAGTTCTGGGGAGACTCTACATTCTGGACAAAACTTGCTTCCTCGATAAAGAAACTGAAATACACAGCCATCCTACCATTAGCTTATTGTCTTCAAAGTGTGATGCTCTTTCTCATTTAAGAAATGTACCACTCACTAGTTTAAACCTTTGGCATAACAGGCTAGGCCATGCAATTATCATTGTTCTTAAACATATACATGGTATTATGAATAAAAGTGCTTACTCCTTGCTTCCATGCAATGTTTGTCCTCTATCTAAACAAACCAGACTTCCTTTCCAATCCAGTAAGAGTATTGCTCAAAAACGGTTTGAATTGATATATATAGATCTGTGGGGACCTATAAAAAACCCCCCTTACTTGTGCCCATTATGTCCTAACTATAGTAGATAATTATAGTAGAGGGTTATGGACATATCTCCTTCAAAACAAACAGCAAACTCATAGCACCCTATTGCACTTCCTTCAAATGTTCAAAACCCAATTTCACACTATTGTCATGAAAATGAGAAATGATTGTGGAAATGAGTTTGTTAACACTAACACCTTGAATCTCTTTGCTCAACTTGATCTTGCATCAAAAAACTTGTCCTTACACACCACAACCAAATGGGATTGTGGAAAGAAAGCATAGATACATTCTTGAGGTGGCCAGAAGTCTCATGTTTCAATCAGGTTTACTGTCAAAATTTTGGGGGGAATCTATTCTTATGGCAACCCACCTCATAAATCAATTACCATCTCCTATCCTAAACTAGAAATCTCCTTTTCAGCTCATACATAATAAACCCCCAGATTATCACTCCTAGGGAGTCTTTGGCTCCTTATGTTATGCCACCAATACAAACCCTCACAAAGGTAAATTTGCTCCAAGAGCATTTAGATGCACATTTCTTGGCTATATCGTTGGGTGAAAGGCCTTTAAAGTGTGTGACTTGGATAATCATAGATCATACTCTTGTAGAGATGTTGTATTCCATGAAAATTAGTTTCCATTTCATTGTGGCTCTCACATTGAATCCCCTCAACCAGTCCTTCCTATACCTATATTACCCAAAGAATCTGGCAATGAACCTAAAATACCACTCTTACAAACGTTGAAAATCTTCCTAACTATTCTGAACCTGATCCGCATAATACCACCAACCACAATCCTTTAAGCATTGTTTAAAAAATTGATCCGAACTAGCCGGTGGACCGGTCCAATTTTTTCAAAAAATTGAAAAATTAAAAAAAAAGTTATATTTTGTAAAAATCGTTCAAACCGATCGGTCAAATTGGTGAACCAATGAACCATTCATAGTTCAATTGAACCGGACCGATTTTTTCATTTAATTTTTAATGAAATTAACTTTTTTTTGTTTAAGTACAAAATTTGAAAACTAAGGCACACCTCACTAGTTATCTAAAAGTCAAAAAGAAGCCTTAGTTTAGAATTAGCTTACACTCTCTCAACTTTAAACTTTAGACTTGATATATTTAAATTGTTGCGATTATTTATAATATGAATTGTGAAATTTGAATTATAACGTTAGACAATATCATTTAAGTTCTTTATGTTTTATATTTTGATATTTTATTAATTTTTAAATAATTTATATATAATATAAATATATATTTCGTAATTATAATGTTACGATTCAATTGCAGTTCAATTATGATCTGACTAATGGGTTGAATTAGTGAATCATGAA
Organism: Jacaranda copaia; assembly: GCA_014898725.1. NCBI lineage: Eukaryota > Viridiplantae > Streptophyta > Magnoliopsida > Lamiales > Bignoniaceae > Jacaranda > Jacaranda copaia. The sequence goes on along the minus strand of JACGDI010005222.1, from coordinate 630,448 downwards.
ATTGTGAGTTTTACTATTTAATGAATGGTCCAATTTTTTTAACGCTGCTTTTAAGACACAACTCTAGATTGAGGAAACAACCTGCATGGCTAAGAGATTATGCGACCCGTGCCTGTGAAACCCACTCTAAAGAGCCACCTCCAGTGACAGTCCCTAGCAAGAATATCAACTCAATTGCTGCTTTCCCTTCATGATGTTCCTGTAAGCAATTGCTGGTGGCTTGATCACTGACGGAGAATGAATACCAACCAGTGTCCTCCACAGCTGCAGAAATTTGTTGTTTGGTTAATCTCTTTCAGGAATTTTCTTTTCGCTGCCTACTATTTCCGCGGTCTGCTATGATTATCTTGGGGTCACCTATGTGTGTGGCGATCCTGTTTTCCACTCAAAAATGAAACGCATTACGTTTGACTGTCTTTTTGTTCGCCCCAGGATTGTTATTAGCATGTGCACATCTCCTCCCAAGATCCGCGGGCGGATCTTCTTACCAATGTGCTTCTGCATCAAGGCTTTGAGTCTCTCTTGTCAAAGTTGGCGTTTCACTCCGACCCACCACCATGAGGGGGCAAAATAAGAGAGCTGAAATCAAGGCCAAGAGTGATTGATTCGGTTGGTATAGTTTCTACAGTTAGCCTCGGTTGGTATAGTTTCTACAGTTAGCCTGATTCTGTTCTGATTTATTTTTTTCAGTTGTTTGTTTCTTATTATTATCATTGAATGTACTTGTATGAGAATACTGTCGGTTTAACTGGCGATCCTTGCATGCAATCACTGTAAATTTTTCATTTACCATAGCAAAAATTATATCCATGGGATTTTCTATTATATTAATTAATAGTTTTATCATCACGATGCAATTTAAAATTTTCATCAAATTCTAGTCGAAATACTATTAAATCAAAAAAGTCAATATATCACAAATTAAAATTCATATAACAAAGTATATGTGTGCAATATTTGCAACTCCGCTAGGTTATATAACAATTCAACCATTTCTAGGTATCCGATGTGTTAAATATAAAACTTATGAATTATTTTAGTAAACATTTGATCGATTCCTACATAATAATAAAAAATTAAAAAATATTAAATATAAAATCATGTTTTTTTTAATAGAATAACTTTTTTGTTCCAGTTATAAAAAAACTGCATTAATGAACCGAAAGAAAAGATGGAATTAATGGGATAAATTGTCAATTTAATTTCATTAATGGAATTAATGAAACATCATAATTAGTTATTTTGTCCAAGCTAAACCATGTAGCAATCCCAAGATATATTAGTGAAAAAATTTGTGTTTAAAGATCAAACTTCAAATGAAATTTATAGGTAAACAAATTATAAACATATATATTATAGAGAGGACTTACAACTAAATTATGTAAACAGAAGTTAAATTGTACAACTGTAACTTCGACTTGAAATTTTGAAAATACATAATCATATTGAAGTAGCCTAGTACTCTCTAAATATTCATGCATGTTAGAGTCCCGCCTAAATACATAATACCCTTAAAAATTTTATGAAAAATATTTTAAATTTTATAAAATAAAATAGTATTTTATAAAATTCAAAATATGCTATAAAATTTAGAAACTTATAAAGTTTAAAAAAAAAAAAACTGAGTCTGATATTAGAAATATTTTCATAATTTAGGTGAAAACATATGAAAAATTAGTTTACACCATTTCTAAAACTACTGATTAAGCTTTGACAACCAAAGACCATTAAGTGTAATTTATTTAATTAATTTAATTTAAAAAAGCACTTATTTAATGATGGGGGTTAAGAGAGAGAGAGAGAGATTGATTTTTGTACCGCCCCTATTATTGTTATATATTATTATTTTATCTAGTTGGAAGATTTAGGCACTAAAAGAAAATACTTAACAAATAAATTCTGTTATGCTGCGGTACTGCTACGTGACTGAATGTCGCTCGAACCACGCTGAGCCAGCATTCTTATGACTATAGTTGGCCTTGAAATATTTCACGTTCGACAACGAAGTGTGATTTTGGGCCAATTTTTCATTCTTTTTTTTCCCATCATTTTGAACAACTCCATATTTAGACTTGAGCATGAGCTCGCTCAAATGGGGAATATCTTTGTAAACTTTTAACTCTTAAGTTTATTGTATCGCATTAATTTGGCTTTTAAAAATTTAAATATATTAATTAGTTTTTGTATGCAGTAAATTTAATATTTTTATTCTATATTTTTTAACGAAGAAAGAAAGACTTGAATTTCTGATAATTATGCCTGATCCCTCGAACATTATTTGATCGAAAATTTTGTTGGAGGACCAAATACGTACATCCATTCCCGTATTTGTGGGAAACTGCATAGCTTTTAAAACGATAATTGGCTGTTAATTACCCTTAATGCATAACTTTTTCATAAATAAGTAAAAGATTAAAATTAAACTCGAAGCCATATTTAATAAAATAAAGAGCACAGGAAATCTTCAGCATGTTTAGAAACAAAGCACGACATTAAGATTGTTTAATCGTGGACATCTTTTGAAATGCATAGTTTTAAAAACTAAATCAAATTCTAAACTCAACAGGTACAGCTCCGACAGAAAAGGTATGCTCTCAGAAGCACAAACTATTTCTTTGTCAACTACTAAAGAAAAAAAGAAAAAGAAAATAATATGGCCATGACTTGTTGCAACCCTAACCCATATAGATTTCAGTTTGGGTTTCTGCCCCCTTTGCGTCAGAATGGCATAATAAAAATTGAAATGGTTAGTCCCAATCTAGCAAACCGAAAAAAGAAACAAATCACTCACTACAAGAAAATTGGTATTTAGTGGCGTTAATTTGGTGGCATTTTATAATATAATGATACAAAAAAATATTGTGGTGATAGTTATAAGGAATGTCATTATAATTTAATATTTAGTAGCATTTAATTATTAAATAACAGACAAAATAATAACATTTGATTAAAAATACCAAAATAAATGTATTTCAAAGACATTTAGCTGATGTTACTAATTTTTTTAGAAAAATGCCACTAGTATGTAATTATAGTGTCATTTGAAGAAAAATGTCATAAGGCTTTTAGGGATACTAACTTAGTGGCATTTATATTATAATGGCACACAAAAGTAACATAGTGATAGTCAGAAAAAATGTCACTATAATAAAATATTTAGTGGTATTTGATTATTCGATGACATATAAAATAATGACATTTGATAAAAAAAAATGCCAACAAAAACATGATTTAAAGGCATTTAACAAGTACCACTAATTTTTCTTAAAAAGTGTCACTCATATTTATTTATGATGTCACTTAGGAGTTTCCACAAAATATTTAGTAACACTAACTTAGTGATATTTGGTAATGTAATGACACACAAGTGTAATATGGTGATAATTATTCAAAAATATCACTATAATACAATATATTAGTGGTGGTTGATTAATAATTGACCTAAAAAATTAATGACAATTGATTAAAAATGCCAACATAAATATATTTGCAAGGTATTTGAGTAGTGCCACTATTTTTTCTTAAAACCTGCCACTCATATTTATTTATAATGTCATTTGTAAATTTATTGCAAATTATTTAATACCACTAATTTGATGCAGTTTACAATATAGTGGCACATTAAAATATAGTGTTGCTAATGAAAAATGCCACTATAATATAGTACCTAGTGGTAATGGATTAATAAATTTTATAAAAATGTAATTTTATTGAAATTACTAACTTAACTATATGTTTAAAGTATTTAACTAGCATCACTACTTTTTTCTTAAAAACAAATCACTCGTAATTTAGTTATGGTGTGACATGAATTAAATATCACAAAAATAGATAGAATATATATAGTTATTAATAACTATAAAATTTATAAATTTATATCTTATTATAATGTATTGATTAAATTAACTACTTCATATAATTTTAATGTATCAACTTAATTAATGATATTTTTCAAGAAGTATAAAAAATTTAAGTTTTTGCCAATTTTTTCTCCTCATCTCTACATTATTTTTTTGAATATTTTCTCTCTAAATTTACTGTCTCACACTTTTTAAATATATTATTTAATAAAATATTTCAGAGCATATATTTAAATAATTGATAAAATATGCTTTTAAATTATAAAATTATAATAATATTTTTGAAAATTTATAATAAACATTTAGTAGACAGCTTGATGGTAAACTCATAATCTTTTCAAGTAATATATTGCAAGTTTGAGTCTAATACAAAGCAATTAGATCATGTTGGAATCTCATATACGAGGTACTAGAGGCAAATTAAGATGCCACTCAAAAGAATCATTTTTGTATTTAATTTAGCATGTTGTTTAATTAATTTTATGACATGTTAAGATGTAATCTAAAGGAATTTTTTGCAGTATTTTAACATCACTATGTACATTTTTTTGTGGCACATTAGTATGCCATTTAAAAGTATTTCTGTGATATTTAGACATGTCATTTATTGTATTTTTTGTAACATATTACTTTATCATTTAAATGAACTTTTGTAGCACTTTAACCTGCCACTATATGTAATTTTTAGTGGCATATGATCATGTCATTTAAAATACTTTTTAATGGCACTTTAACATGTTATTTAATGCATTTTCCATGACATTTTAATATGTCATTTGAAGCAATTTTTGTTGCATTTTATTAATGCCAAAACAAAGGAAATTTAGTGACATTTATAATATAACTACACTACTACAAGTGGCACTTTTAGAAAATTTCATTAAATATAGGGTTAATTACATAGACCCTCCCCTAAGGCTTGGTCTATTTATAATGATGTCCAAAGATTTGAAAACATTACAAAAAATCCCCCTGGAGCAGATGGACGGCCGCTAAGTTGGACGATTTTGGTGAAATGGCTATTACACCCTTGTCGGAAATAATTAAAAAAAAATGAAAAAGAATGAATTGCCAAAGGAAAAAAAGTCCCTTACCTGTTAGAGTTACCAAAATGCCCTTCTATTGGTGGTAAAATAGAGAAAGACGATTATCTTCCTCATTCTTCTCATTTTCACAAAGAAAGAAAAATACCTCAAAATCCCAAAAACAATCGTAGACCTACATTCCAAAACCCATCTTCTTCTCAAACTTGCTATTATCATCTCTATTCTGGACATTAGTCAGTGGCCATTGAAGTTCACTTTCAAGGGAGAAGTTTGGAAAAACTAAAACTTGTAACTTTTAGAAAGGCATGTTTGCTCTTCCAAAACTTGTTATTTTTGTACGATCTTGTTATTACATTATACATTTCTTTGGAATTTGTCAAACAACACTGATTTTTTCTATTTTGAATCATAATGTATGTGTTTTTTTCTATTTTTTGTGGGTTTTATGTTTTTCCACCAAAAAAGAACTTAAATAGATATTTTAAACAAGATTTAGTCCAAGAATGTTGCTGGCTTTCAGTTTACTGATGAGTGGTGTGGTAAAACTAAAGTTATTGGACTGATTTTCACTGTAACAGAATCTGGGACTATTCTATTTGTTATAAGAAACCAGATGTCATTATATGTAAATATCAGAAACGTAGAAGAGGGTAAATGTAATATTTTACTGTATTTAGTAATTTGTGTTTTTCAATTTTTTGTTATAGATATGGATTCTGTAATTATTGACCTTATTGTGTATATGCTTGACTCCACTTACAACATTGAAAATGTAGATCATGATGCACACACTTATGAAAAATTGAAATTTTCTTTTCATTTTTAGGTGTGATTTTTTGCATATTGGTACTGAGGAAAAGATGATAGTATGTGATGATAGGTCTATGCAAAATTTGTTTAAGTTCAATCAAGGTGTGAAACAAATAGATTTATACATACTAATAGAAAAGGTACCTCATCTGGCTATTGGCCATTCATTTAAGTTGTTGCTGGAGGCTCCTCAGATTGAGAAAAGGTGTAGTAATGAAAAAATTGATGGTGGAGAAGGTTGCAATCAAGTAGAAGGGGAACAAATTGATCCAACTGGTAAGGAGGGTGAAACTGAAGTGAAAGAAAGTGTAAGATTTTTGTGTATTTTTTAAATTGAAAATAAATTTTAGTATGTATTAGTTTATCATTTGAAATATGAAAAGGGTTTATGTAATATATATATATAAATTAATGGTATATGCTGAAGTTTTACTTAAAGCATGTGGACATATTTATAATTAGGCTGCATATGTTGCTTTGTATTAGGCTATTGATGATAAGTGTTCTAGAGATCATGTTGGTAAGGGCAACACTATTGAAGTTGTTAAGGAGAATGTTGCTAAGGATACTAAATGTGGTGGAGGCAACATATCTTGTGAGGTAGCAGTATCTCCTGAGGATGTAGTGGAGCATGTGGGAAAAGCTATGGCTAAAGGTTGTGTAGCTCCACAAGATATGGTGAAGCCTATTAGTAAAGTTGTTATAGCTCCACAAAATGTGGGGGAGACTATTAAAAAGGGTTCTGTAGTGGGCAAAGATGTAATGGAGCCTATTAATGAGGTAGCTCCACCTGTAGAAGATGTGGTAGAGCCCCAAGCTAAGAGTTCTATAGTTGGGAAAGATATACTGGAGCCTGTTAATAAGGCAGCTCTACCTACAGAGGATATGATAGAGCCCCAAGCTGAGAGTGTCGTTGTTGTAGCAGATGTGCTAGAGCCTATTACTGAAGTAGCTATACTTGCAAAGAATGTGGTGGAGCCCCAAGCCAACAGTGATGTTGCTACAGTGGATATGTTGGAGCCTGTTACTGAGGTAGCTGTACCTGTAGAGGATGTGGAGCCCCAAGCTGAGAGTTCTATAGCTATAGTAGATGCTCTGGAGCCTATTGGTGAGACTTCCCAATTTCATGAGACTACAAACCGAGTATCTGACTTTAAGATTGATCATCAAACTGGTGATGATACTACTGATGTTGTTGCTACTACGAAGGTAAATTCATCAAAATATTTTGGCTATGTATGTTTTGTAGCATATTATTAGTAAATTTTGGCTACTTGTTCTAGATTATTGAGAAGATAATGAAGGACCTTACTGCTAAGAAAAATAATGTGAATGAAAATGAGAAAGAGACTACTGCTAGCAATGAGTCAAATATAGAGAAAGTAAGTTAATTGCAATTTCAAGAGTTATTTTGTAATATCAAGGGCTTGATTATAATGTGCAAAATAAGTAGGGTGTACCTAGTAATTTGGGTAATATTAAATATGTAATATGAGGATGCGGTCTTAATATAAGGGTGCATTCATAATGTTTGAGGAATTTTAATGATAAATCTATGATAGAAACACGTAGATTGGGGGGTTTACTGTAAATTATTTAGATAATAGGAGGTTTATTGAAAGTTTATGTAAACTTGGAAGAGTTTATTTTAGTTATTTTACATATTTATGTCTTTCACACATAATCTAAAGTATTTTTTTTTATTGTAATGTATTATAGGTTGCCAAAGTTTTCTTGAATAAGGTTGTTACTGATGACTTTTTTCAGGACTGAGGTTTGAATGAAGATGAAAATAATACTAGTAATGATCCCAATGATGGTGGTAAGTCAAAGACAAATTCCTCATAGTCAAGAGAAGAAAGTGAAGAAGAGACAAGTGAATCTGATAAGGAGTTTAGTATTCTTGGTGGTTCAAGCTATGAGTTGTCTGACTACCAATTAGATGACCATTATGAGGTTTAGAACTCATCAGATGAGGTGATTCCAGATGATCCTCTAGGAGGTGCTTTAGTGGATAGAGAGGAATTCACCATTCTAAAATACTCATTATCAGAAATCAAACGTCAAAAAAGAATGGTGTTCTCTAATGTGTATGCCTTCAGAGATGCATTACAAGAGTATGTCATTAAAGTTGGATTTGAGATTATTAGGATCAAGAATGATAGAACTAAAGCGACTGCTAAGTGTGCAGCTGATGGTTGCCTTTGTAAGATTTATGCCTCTAACAATGCAGTTGGTGTTATATTTTCAATCAAAACAAAAGTGCCAGATCACACATGTGTTAGAGTTGATTGCACCAAAGAAGCTTCTGCAAAGTGGATAGCTAGGAAGTTGAAAGAAGTGCTAAGAGATAATCCCACCATAAGGCCTAGAGGACTTAAGATAGAGCTGAGAAAATATGGGGTTGCTCTTACATATATGCAGCTTTACGAAGCCAATAGAAAGGTACTTACTAATATTGAGGACAACCATAGTAAGTCATATGCTCAGCTACCTTCATATGGCTTGATGGTGTTGAGGAGGAACCCTAGTTCCATTCTTAACATGTAATTTGAAATAAATTAAGAGTCTAAAAAAGGTGCTAAAAGTAGTTTAATACCACACTAACTTACTCTTAAGAGATGCTTTATGAGATTGAAAGCTTTGAGAGATAGCTTTCTCAGTGGTTGTGGGCCCTTTCTAGGATTTGATAGATGTCACCTAAATAGACCATATGGAGGATTTTTGCTAACAACAGTGAGCTTTGATGGAAACAATGAGCTGTTTCCAATTATAGTTGTAGCTGTTGAAATTGGATGCAAGGAGTGTTGGGGATTTTTCTTTAAGTGCTTGAGGCATATGCTTCAAAAATTCAATAATGACAAACCTTAGAGCTTTATGATTGATAGACAGAAGATATTCCTATATTCTGTTGTCTTTCTACAACTTAAATGGTTTTATTGGTTAGTTTTTACATACGTAAATCCCTTTTTGGTTAGGTATGTAAACTTTTAAGAGAGTAAATGTAATATCATATATAGATTTCATATAGTATGTAATATGATTGCATTTCAGACTATTTTTTTGTTACACATATACAATTTGATGGGGGTAAGGTAGGAATATAACTATTTGAAAGATGTGAATTTTATGTTTGTTATAGTTAAAGGTTTCCTTGATATGTATCTACAAAATTGTAAGCTTTTCTAGGCGTTGTCTTCTGCATGCAAGGTTTTATTGGTCTTTGTTAGGCTTTCAAATAGCAAGGGAGTAAATGTAATCTTAAAATTACCTTAAGGGGGTAAATGTAGTATAGACAGTAACTAAAGGGTTTTTTGGTTAGTTATTAGAAAGTTAAAGGGTTTCTGTGATATTATTTGTGACTTTTTCTTTTCTATTGGTAACGCCTCATTGAAGCTATAACTGAGCTTGTTCCTAATGAGGTAAATAGGAAGTGTTGCAAGCATATTTATGTCAATTTTAGACAACACTGTCCAATAGTATTTTTGGATGGTTATGCATTATTACAATGCCGAAGGTTTTAATTGGGCAATGTATAAGATCAAGGAGCATAAACAAGCTACACATGATTGGTTGATGGCAATTCCAGTTTAGTTGTGGGCAAGTCATGCTTTCAATTCAATGTTGAAAAATAATCATGTCACAAATAATATTTCTGAATCTTTCAACCACTAAATAGGTGAGCCAAGGTCAAAACCAATTTTAACCCTTCTGGATGGTCTTAGAACAAAGTTAATGACTAAGCTGACGATAAGGTTTGAGAGAGGGTAGAGGTGGACTATTTATGTATGTGAGAATGTGGTCTCAAAGATCAATAGTTTGAAAGAGGAAGTTGTGTCATGTCGGTTGACAATTAGTATTGCATATGAGTTCTAGGTGTTCGATAAAGGGATGTATTACATTGTCAACCTTAATGATATGAGCAGTAATTGTAGAGAATGGGATATTTCTGGCATTCCATTCAATCATGCTATATTAGCCATATCCCATAGGAGAGAGTCAGTAGAGCTTTATTCAAATATTAGTTTCTACAAGACTATTTACTTGAAAGCCTACTTAGAGGTGATACATCTAATTCTGGATATAGCCTTTTGGCCTTTAGACTTGATTCCACAGCCACCAAAAGTTCTTCCTCCAAAAATGAAGAAGCTGTCAAGTAGGCCTAAGAAAAGCAGAAGAAGAAAGTCAAGTGAGGCATCAACTATTAGACAAAGCAAGAGATCATGCGCTCTTACATGCAACACCTACCAATCATTTGGGCACAACAAAAGGACCTGCAACCAGCCATCTCAGTCTACCTCTCAGGCATCTCAGTCCACCTCTCAGAATAGAAAGAAGGTTTGAAGTCTTTATTTGATTATACTAAGGTTGATTTAAATTTTTAAAACTTGTTGTTTATTATTTTATTTTATTTTTGAATAGAAGAAATCAAAAATTTGTCCATTTTAATGCTAATAATCCTTTGGCCACAATTCTAAAAGAAATGAATAAGAAAAACAAGGCTAAAACCAACTCTACATTTGCTATGGTACATGTGCACATGGGGGATGGAGGATAGTCTGGAGATATTGCTTAAATCTATCCTTGTATTTCTTTTGTCAATATAAATTTTTGAAAAACTCTACATTGGGGTTTGTTATTTTATGATTGTATTGGAATCCTACAATAGATGTTTTTGTTATCTTGCCAGATAATTTTCTGACTAGATTTTGCAAGTATTTGAATGATGAATCTGTTAGACTTGTCATATTTGAATGATTGCAATGTAAGGCTTTTGCAGTATTTATAGTTGGTGTACAAATTTCAGCCTTTCTTTCTAACGTGTTATGTAGTTTTATTCAAAGTTCAAAGGGGTATTTGCAATGTCTATTAATTTGTATTTATAAAAGGATTGGGTAATTCAACTTATGTAAGATTTTTATTATTTTGGGAGAGTAAAAGTAATGTTGTACACAAGCTATCTGCAAAAATATGTTTGTATTAAGGGGATAAAAAATTATATTTATAAATATAAAATCAATGATTAAACAAATCAAAATTATTGAAAATTTTGTCAAACTGCCATTTGCAATACTTTATAAAAAATTAGCAAATAAAATCTTATAGTCTTAAAATTATTACAAGTAGGTCCAAGGGTATCTTCATCTCAAAATAACCGTAACAGTAACCTAAGGGCTTTTTTGAATTTTGAAGTAATGTTTTGATGACGTCAACATTTTTTTTTTTATAGAGCTTAACGGGCTTTCAAAGTTTTAAGACAGAGCAAAACCCCAAGGGGGTATTTGTAATTTCCTCAAACCTTTGAATTTATTTGTAAATAGGCCAAACCTCAAAGGGTTCTGGGTAATTAACCCCTAAATATAAAATTGCTACTATAATATTATTTAAATGGTATTTTTTAGTATCTTTAATGCTTGATTTTATTGCAATGACACCTAAATTTTATTACCATAATAATGTCAAAACTTGCAGCATTAGTCAAGTTCAGGTGTTTGAATAGAGAAATTGATTACAAGACAAAACACAGATGGATATTTATCATTTGTGCATTTACTTGACTCTCAAAGTCATAAATTTGGTAATTAGATATATATCAATATATCGTGAAAAAACTAGATTTAAGAAGAATTTTAAATACAATTAGTGCTACAACAAACCCATAGAGAATTGAGAGACAATGGAAGAATCATGGGTTAGCAAACTAGCTTCTTCCTTTTCTAATTGATTATGAATTAACATAAATTAAATTAGCATAATATGAATATGAATTATAAATTGTTAAAAAATCTTAATTAGCTGCACAAAACTTGATTTTGGAAGAATTTCAAACCTACCAACAAAATAATACCAAATTGGTGGATGATAGAACAATTACAAAAAGCTTTCAAATCTTGATTTTAGTCCGAGAGTATGAGTGGAAGGAGTTCTAGGTAACGAAGAGAGGAGGTGGATGGGGTAACAAAGAGAGGAAGTGGAAGGGGTAACGAAGAGAGGAGGTGGAATGGGTTCCGAATAATGGGGAGAGTAGGAAGATTAGTCATAGTGATATTCTAAGCAAATAATAATTTAATATTATAGTGTAAAAATTCTCAATTTATGAGTGTAGAACCCTTTTCCTTTTAATAGAATATAGATGAAATATCATAAGTTTTTGAGTTCCTTCGATATCTTTTATTCTCATCAATCTCAAGGAAATGAGTCTTTTTTCCTCCTCTACTTGGTTCTTAGCTACATCTCCCAAATGCTCTACTCACCATAATTAAGATGTTCTCTACTACTATTGCTCCATAATGCCATGCTCTTACTTTTGTTATTGAAAATCTTGGCATTTAACTCCAAGATGTAGCCATCAATATTTCTTATTAGCTTTGCAACTTCAAGAAAAAGATGCTAGTATGAAGAACCAGTTGAAAAAAGTTCGCAAAAAGCTCAACCACATGTTAACCTCCATTCTTCTTTTATGGTGATGAGGGAGAACTATCTACACCAATGCATTTGATCTCACTACTCGTTTGATGCTTATTCAATCCCATCTTTCCTAAACTTAGTTATTCGTTGTCCATTTCGTCTTACTGCATTTTTCACAACTACTGGACTTTTATGCTTACATTATTAGCAATGTTGTGTGTATTTTGCATTTATTTAACTCTTATTAAAGACCTTGCTACAATTGTTTAAAAATAAGGGTAAATGTCATAAATGGTCCCTAAAGTTTTAATTTAGAATCATTTTAGTCCTCAAACTTTAAAACTTCATTTTTTTAGTTCCTAATGTTTAGATTTAGTTTCAATTTAGTCCCTAAGTCAACTCTCTAGAAACTTTTCACCGGAAAATTGACCAAGTTTGATATTTTTAAGAGCAAAATTATCAATTTATAGTTTTATGTTTCACTTTAGTCCTTATATAAGGTTTCATGTTCCACTTTAGTCCCTATATAAGGTTTTATGTTTCAATTTAGTCCTTATGTTCCTTTTTTTTCTTTTTTTTTTCTTTTCCTTTTTATAAATATATGTACATGTGTGAATATATAATTGATACTAATATATTATTATTAACATTAAATAATATATTATTGATATATTAATGTCATTTGTGATACTATTACTATTAATAATATTAATTGTATGATTAATGATATAATAATAAAAATAATAATAAAGATTATATTACAATAATTTAAATTATATTCATAATAATATTATAAATATTATTAATATAATAATTTATAATAATAATACACAATACTAATAAATATTAAATTAAATTTTTTATTATTAATATAATTAATCATAAGAATAATAGATTAATATTATCAATGACAATAGTATTATTATGATAATATAATTATTTAATATTATTAGTATTATTATTATTATTGTTAATAATATATTAAACATATTAATAACAAAAATTCAAGTAAGCAAAGACTCTTTTTCAACAAAACAAAAAAATTGTCAGGTCAGCCGAAAATTTGCCACTTAAGCAAAAATTCCCAAATTCAACAAATTTTAGTGTGCTATATTAGCATTTCCAATCATTTTATGAGATTCCAACAATCTTCGGACTAAATGTACAAATTTTTTTTAACTTATAGGACTAAATTTGAAATTGTGCGATATATAGAACAAAATTGAAAGTTGAAAAATTTTATAGGACAAAAAAAATATTTTTCTCATTTGCTGGGGGTAGCTACCAAGTTAGGAAACGCCGTCAAAAGTCACAATCACTAATCCTTATGTTCCACCACTTTGCCACCTAACCAAGATAGCATAATAATAGTCAAAACCCACATTCAACCCTTTAATACATCATCATCATGCTTATTATAATTCAAGTTCACCAATTAACCTGTTAACATGATAATTTAAAGCTTAATGAATCTATCATCTTAGAAAACTAGCTAATAACATTAGTGTTTCCCAAGTACATTTAGTTCCCACATCCATTTCATATATCATAAATGATAGCTCATTTTTTACCATTTCAGCCCGATATCTCATTAATAGCATAATTCCAAGATTAACCTCATCTTATATACAAATCGAGAGCATCATAATCCTAGCCAATATATATTAATTCCTAATCAAAGTTTTGATTCAATCATCATTCAACTTATAATATAGCCTTCAATATCGTAATTAAAGTCCAACTTGGCATTATTTACGAATTCAAGTCAAAAATTCATATTTCCACACTTCTTATTCCTTGCATGGGGTCAATCAACACATGCATGTACACATCTCATCTTAAAATATGATTCTAAGCAAGGTACAAGGGTATATAAGCAAGGTACAACATGTATAGCATGCATGCATATATATAACATGCTACAACTAAATACAAGTCCAAATTCATCACCGAGTGATTGAAATCACAAACCAATAACATCGGAGTAATCATTGCATCGAGGAGAAGTCTCTACTGCCGCCATTGGAAAATCAACCACTACCACAAAAATGCTCCTCTCGACAAGAACTTTCCAATACCTCCTTCAATTTTGAGTTTTGAGGCGTGTAGCCATTTGAACGAGCCAAAATAGCCATGAATCTCCTTCTCACCACCACTCTTTGATCACCATGCCACCATAATTGAAACCTCTATGCAAGACCACCACCATGATCCTTGAGCTAAGGGCTCCTCAACCATCTCTCCAGAACCTAGTTTCGACCTCCCAATCGCCAGCAATCAAAAGACCCACGAGGTGGGTTTCTTCTGCCTTCTTTACACTGGTGGTTAGCACTCACTACCGTGCATGTGTGTGTGGGTGTGGCCAAAGGGTAAAGGTAGGCGTGTATATGGTGAAGTTTAGTGAGAGCTCGCCAGAGTAAAAGGTGATGGGTGCCAAGTTTGAAAAGAATAAGGAGATGAATAGCGAAGAAAAGAAAATCTAGCCAACTTTTATAAATCCAAATTTTTGAAATTGCAATTCAATCCCTAGAGTTTGTAAAATCATGCAATTAGGTCCAGGAGGTTAGGAAAATTACACGAAACCCCTTGGTTGACTTTAGTTATTCCATGCAAGCCCAATTCTCCCAAAATGAGTGCAATTAACTCCTCAAGAATTACATTTTGGTCCCAAATATTTTCAAGTAACATGAAATCAAGTTTATAAAAATTATAATTTTAACCACAAAACTTCTTAAAATAATTAATAATATAAATTTCATGAAAATTTCAAATAATGGCAAGATCATATATTATAAATATAATCAAGAAAATTCTAGGGGTGTTACAAGCTCTCCCCCTAAAAGAATCTAGTCCCTAGATTCTCACCTAAAACTTGGAAGAGTTCAAGGTATTGTTGGCGCATAAGATCTTCTCTTTCCTAAGTTACTTCCTCGACGTTGTGGTTACGCCTCAACACTTTCACCTAGGGGATTTTTCGATTTTGGAGTTCTCAAAATTACTGGTCCAAGATACATATTAGCTGCTTCACATAGGTTAGGTCACTCTTCAATTGCATACTATCAGGCGATTTAATGTGAGAAAGGTTGGGATAGTACTTTTGAAGCTACGACACATGGAAAACATCATGTATTCTTCCCAAATCTTAAGGCAGCTTGAGATGATATGCAACTGGTCTTATTCTTTTGCAGATCTCATAGGGCCCAACATACCTCAAACTAAGTTATCTAAGACCAAAGAAGAACATGCCAAGTACCTGCACATTGTCCTCAGGACTTTGAAGGAACATAAGCTATATGCTAAATTTAGCAAGTGCAAATTTTGGATAGAAAGTCATCACTCAAAATGGGATCGAAGTTGATCCCTCTAAAGTGGAAGCCAATGTCAATTGGAAGCACCATAAGAATGTTACAGAAATTAGATGTTTCTTGAGGTTAGCTAGCTATTATTAAAGATTCGTTCAGGATTTCTCTAGGATAGCTGGCCCGTTAACTAAGGTGATATAAAAAGATCAGCCATTTGATCAGAATGATGATTGCAAAAGGAGTTTTCAGAAATTAAAATAATAGCTAACTACAGCTTTAGTCCTAGCTCTTCTGTATGGTTTAGAAGGTGTTGTGGTGTATACAGATGCCTCTAATGAGGGTTGAGATGTGTGTTGATGCAAAAAGGGCGTGTTATTGCTTATACCTCTAGAAAATTAAAACCTCATGAAGAAAATTACCCAATACATGACCTTGAGCTAGCTGCAATTATATTTGCATTATCAAAATGGAGGCATTACCTCTGTGGTGCCACCTTTGAGGTGTATATTGACCACAAGAGCCTTAAGTACTTGCAGTCATAAAAAGGACCAAAACATGAGGCAATGCTGATGGATGGAGTTCTTGGGAGACTACAATTTCTCCATTGCCTACCACCTCAGCCAAGCTAATGTGGTGGTTGATTCCTTAATCTGGAAAGCTAGGTTGGCTCACTTACAAGTAACAAAAACATTTGGAGGTAGAAAGTCGGGTTTTATGCTAAATGTAAGCAACATGCTTAGATTGTTGGGATAAAAGTATAGCTAGAACTATATGATGAGTTGACAAGCTTAGGTCAGAGATGAATGGACATAGAGATGAAAGAAAAGTGTTAAGAATACTAAAGAATTTGAATTCAATATTAATGAGCAAGGTACCCTTCTATTTTGAAAAAGGATTTATGTGTCGAAAGAAATTAAATAGAAACTATTGAAAGAGGCACATAAATTGAGATATACGGTATATCCTTGAGGAGCCAAAATGTATCGAGACTTTAAGAAATAATTCTAGTGGAAAGGTATGAAGAGAGATATAATGGATTTTGTACAAAAATATCTAGTCAATTGTTGAAGGCAGAGCACTAATGACCTTCAGGGTTAATACAACCAATCCTAATTCCTGACTGGAAATAGGAACAAGTCATTATAGACTTTGTAATTGGGTTGCCAATTGCTTGAGAAGAATATGACAGTGTTTGGGTTATAGTGGACCGCTTGACTAAGTCAGTATATTTCTTGCCAGTAGGAACATACTATCAAGTTGAAAATCTAGCAGAGCTGTATATTAAGGAAATTATTTGACTACACCTAGCCAGCATTGTATCAAATCAAGATTCAAAATTTATGTCAAGGTTATGGAAGAGTCTATAGGAGCATTTTGGAATAAAACTTAAGTTTAGTTTCACTGCTCATCCTCATATAGATGGGCAATCAGAATGGGTTATTCAAATTGTGGAGGACATAATGAGGGCTTGTGTACCAGACTTTGGAGGGAATTGGATGTGACATCTACCACTGATCAAATTTACGTATAATAATAGCTATCAGTCAACCATTCAGATGCACCGTATGAAGCTTTGTATGGTAGAAAATGTCAATCTCCAGTATATTGGGACTTGGAGGAACACATGCATTGTACTGATTAGTCTCCAAACACTATAAGACCTGACCTAATGCAAGAGATAATGGAGAAGGTACACATGATCAAACAAAAAATGAAAGTGACCTAGAATAGACAAAAGAGTTATGCAAATACTTGGAGAAAAGATGTAGAATTCAAAGTCGGAGATCAAGTATTCCTCAAAGTTTTCCCAAGAAAAAGAGTTAGGAGAATTGGCAAAGGTGTTAATAATCAATGCTCATCTTTAATGTCCCATCCTTCTTTTTGATAAATAGTACTGGGGCTCCCCACAAAGATATGCTTAGTCAAATGAATCCTTTTGCCAATAATCCTTGAAGTTGACTTTTCAATTCTTTAAGTTCGGTTAGGGCCATTTGATAAGAGGTCTTTGAAAATGGTATAGCCCTGATAAGGTGTGAATGGCAAATTTAATTTCTCTATCTAGGGGCAATGAATTCAATTCCTCAAGAAATACTTCTGGGTACTCAGCTACCACTTCTACCTTTTTCAACTTCATAGTATCCCATGGCTTATTGATGAGGTACGCCAAAAACCCTTGCCTACTGTCTCTCAGAATTTATCTAGCCACCATTGCCGAGATTATCAGTATTAGGGATGCATTACCTGCTATATAGCATGTTGATATTAACGTCTCCCCACCAAGGGAAATGTACGTGGTGAAATAATTCACCTAGGCATGATGATGATATAACCAATCCATTCCAAGTATCACATCATAGCCTTATATGGGCATATGTATAAGATAAGCAGGATACTCTTGATCTCGAATAATAATTAGGCAATCTCGATACATAACATCTGTCACTAACCTTTCACCCAAGGATGTTTTAACCTTTATTTGATATATCATAGTTTTGGGTGACATATTCAACTTATGAGCTAATGCAACAAATATAAATGAATGCGAAGCACCTGGGTCATACAACACTTTACCAAGAATATTAAGGATAGAAATTGTACCTTTCACCACGTCATTAGGATCAGGGGTATCTTCGCCTATAAGAGCGTAGGCTTACACCTGAATTTTCTGTTTGCCATCAGTTTCTACTACTTATTTCCCTTTCTCCACAGGCGGTGGACCTCTCAATTTAGGGAAATTTTTCATGAAATGCTTATCAGTTCCATATCGTAAACACTTGCCTTACTTTTTTCAGCATTTTTTCTCATTGTGGTCTGGTGTTCCATAGTACCCACATTTTATTAGTGTCTTACCCTGATCTAATTCTGTCATCTTATCAGCCTGAAGGTTTTGCTATGAGACATCTCCAACTTGAAGTTTTGGTTGCCTTTTGCTTATGCCACTTTTCCCACTTAGGTGTAGCCTCCCCTTTCAATTTCGATCTTTGATCTAACAAATCTCTTACAATTTCGCTTACAATTGTAAGGCCTTGCTCACAGCTAGATTAAAATTTTGTAAGTCTAAAATAGCCAAACCTCTTTTCAACTTTGGTTGTAGGCCTTGTATAAACCACCTGGTCTGTAGGCTCTCATCTCCTTTGATGTATAGGCCATATTACACAAGGCTGCTAAATATAGCTTCATACTGGCTAATGGATTAATTCCCCTGAATTAGGTCTATAAACTCTCTCTCTCGTGCTTGCTTGGTCACTAAAGGCATACACTTTTCCTTAAATTCTTAAGCAAAGTTCTCCCAAGTCTGAGTTGTTCTTGCCTTTGTCTATCTACGCTCAACCACTCGCCATCAATTTCTTGCAGACCTCGTCAAAAAAAATACAACAACTCATACTCTCTATTCACTTAGATATCTTAAGGTAATGAATATATTATCCAAGTCCTCTAGTCATTCTTCTACTTTGCAGTCATCTGGTTCTCCGTAGAACTTTGGGGGCTAAAATTGTAGAAAGTTCTCCAAAGCTTGATCATTCAAAACTACTTATGTGGTTCCAACTTTACCAACTAGTTGCTGAGTTGGCTACCCACACCTTTGTCTTTCATGATATACTAACTTTGCCAGAGAATTATTATCCAATTAGTTCATAGGAGGAGATTGAGAAACTTTTTCATCAGGTAGGTGATGTGGATAGGCAGGTGCTCCCCAACTGGGAGAATAAGGTACATGAGCCTATCGTACTGGGGGTCTCCCTCTTAAGCCTGTCTTTGTAGGTGCAAGAGCATTACCACTATCCCTGGATACCATTATTTCTCAAGATTTCAACCTTGCGAACACAGTCGCAAACCAAGTTTCATCAAACTCGACCCATCATTATTCAAATAAAGAAAGTATGAACAAAATAAGTCAAACACCAAACTTAAACAATTTGGGACCATTACAGAAATTAATACACAGTTGCCATAAATAGAAAACTTCAACTTAAGTTTAGTATTGATATAGTTAAAAGTCATAATTCATATATAAAAGGTTAACTAGATGATCGCCCAGTCAAGATAAAATTGATAGGGCAGTGAAAATATATCTATATATACAAAGTAAAGAAAACAAAGGTAATCATGTTATAAGCTACAACCTTACTAACAAGCCACAACCTACGGCATCAAACTTAAATCTAGTCCTCATCGATGACGTTTGATACTATGTCCAACTCATCGTCTCTCTACTAATTGAAGTTATCCTACTCAAAGTTTGAGTCCTGTATGTTGTTCTGGTCTACTCCATCCACCTCATTGTCAATCTCAAGCAGTGCCACAACTAGGGGCTCTGGAATAGGATTAGCATTGGGGGCTTCCTCAAATTTTTTTTCTTTTGATTTTTCTTCAGATTCCTCATCTAGCTTTACTTTCAGTTTCTCTTTGAGTATCGATGCCCACTCCCTAATAGGTTGCCCTTCCTATTGTAGCCCTTCGCCATGCTTGGGTGCCAAAGTGAGATAGATGCTTGAAAGTCTAGCTGTAACATCAATTTTTGTGCTATCATCGATAATTTGATCAATACCCCAGCTATAATACTCCATCATATAGCCTATCTCATCCATGGTTGAGTAGGGAGCTTCCACTGACCTCCTGTAATCAAATTGCAGCATGAGGAATGTAGCTTCTATGTTAGCCCACAAGTATCGAAGTTATTGAATATGTGCCTCCGCTATACTAATTCGAAGGTTCTCTCTCTTAAGGTCACCTTTAACACAATCATTAAGATAGTCTCAGGCGCCCAACATTCCCCTCAAGATGGGCACCTCTTCCCGAGCCTATCGAAGATGTTCATGTTGCCCATAGCATTTCTCTTCTAGGCTTCTGCAAATCCTTCTAAGGTTCTTCTTTTCTTCTTCCAGTATCCTAATCCTATCTTCAACGGTCTCCTTGTTATGGTTATCCACAGGCGTCTTTCCCTTGTTAAAGTTACTAGCCATCCTACAATAAATCCAGAAATCTATTTCAATAATATCAAGAAATAAATACCAAACTTAGGCCTGAGGCTCTACTATCGTCTAACAATTTTGCTATACCATCACAATCTTATCATATCCCTAAGTGCACATTCAAGCTATCCCAAACAGAAGTCATTATAAGTTCTATTACATGTTCACACCTAAATTATCTAAACCTGGGCTTTGATACCACCTATGACACCCAACTCAAAGTAAACCCAAGTTGAGATATCAGAATAATTCAATCTTATATGAAAACCTGTACCACGAAAAATAGGCCCAAAAATTTTCCTTCAAACATCATAACAAAACAAGCAACTAAATTTATATTTTAGTTGATAATATTAATAACAGCATTCATATCCAAGAACTATTCTTAAGAGTGACAAGCATATATGTACAATCCCAATTATCCTTAGCATCTCTAACACATCACAATATCTCTAAGGATTACATGTAGCATTCTTGAAGCCCATAAGTGCATAATCATATCTAACTATTACAAAAGGGAACATCTCTTCAAGCTTGATCTAAACTTTCATTCATAATCAAGCCTATCTACAAAATTAAAGGAAATGGGGGTAAGTCTGAAGGACTTAATGAAGGATATAAAATTAAGCAATAACAAGAATCTATCAAGGAATGAAAACATCTTAACAAATTTAAAATCAACAAGCAATACAAGTGCAGTTATAATCAAACAAGTACAATAATAGCAAGAGAAAACTCCCCTGCCTTATTGGGCCAAGAGCATTTACAAACAAACAAGAATGAGTACAATGAGAAATCCTTGATAGTATTTGCATTTCAACAAAATAAGTGAGACATGTATATATTTACCTTAGACCATTCAAATAAGTACTTCCAAGCGTAACAGCTTGGCATACAATTGGTGTGCCCATACAGACCGTATGGCGTACTACAATGCCCAATCCCTATCACACCACTTATGCCTAGGGAAAAATCACAAACACATCACTGATACCCAAGGAAAAATCCCTAATGTATCATGGACACCCAAGCTAACTACAAGACGTGTCCCATGTATCCTAATATTTCACGTAGGATTGGAACTTGACCTAAGTACAATCTCCAAGCAATTATAACATGTGCAACAAGGACAACAAGTACCAAATCAAGCAATTGGGGTTGCCGACAAGGCAATATAAATGACTAGCAAGTATAAATAAGCCAACTAGCTAGGTAACATGACATAAGTACATGAGTATGCCGACAAGGCATCTGATAAAGGTTCAAGATAGAACAAGTATGATCAAGACATGTATTGATCAAGATAGAAAGGAGTTCTAGGCACTAAAACAATTAAGAACGATTCAACAAGGTGATACAAGTACTAACCCACATAGGGGTATACAATCAAGCAAATTGAATATGATCAAATGTACAATCAAGTACGGATCTTAAGTAAATGAGTAAGAACAATCATTAAGTTACGAGTATGTACAATCAAGCACATTAAGGGGCTTCCAACAAATGCCAGCAAGCTTATACAAGCAAAAACCCAATGTGGGAGAACCTTACCTTATAGCTTAGGAAACGCCATTAAAAGTTACAATCGCTGATCCTCAGCTTCCACCTCTTCATCACCTAACCAAGATAGCATAATAATAGTCAAAAACCACATTCGATCCTTTAATACATCATCATCATGCTTATTATAATTCAAGATCACCAATTAACCTGTTAACATGATAATTTAAAGCTTAGCGAATCTATCATCTCAAAAAACTAGCTAATAACATTAGTGTTTCCCAAGTACATTCAGTTCCCATATCCATTTCATATATCAGAAATACAAGCCTATTTTTATACCATTTCAGCCCGATATCTTACTAATAGCATAATTCCAAGATTAACCTCATCTTATATACAAATTAAGAGCATCATAATCCTAGCCAATATATATTAATTCCTAATCAAATCTTTGATTCAATCACCATTCAACTTATAATATAGCCTTCAATATCATAATTAAAGTCCAACTTGGCATTATTCATGAATTTAGGTCCAAAATTCATATTTCCACACTCCTTATTCCTTGCATGGGGTCAATCAACACATGCATGTGCACATCTCATCTTAAAAGCTAATTCTAGGCAAGGTACAAGGGTATATAAGCAAGGTACAACATGTATAGCATGCATGCATATATATAACATGCTACAATTAAATAAAAGTCCAAATTCGCTATCGAGTGTCCAAAATCACAAATCGATAACACTGGAGTAATCGTGTCATTGAGGAGAAGACGCTATGCCTTTGCCACCATAAAAAAATTGACCACCACCACAAAAATGCTTCTCACAATGAGAGCTTTCCAATGCCTCCTTTGGTTTTGGGTTTCAAGGTCCATAGCCTCCGAAATAAGCTAAAATAGCCATGAATCTCTCTCTTTCCATCACCCTCCAATCACCATACTGCCATTGTCGAAACCTCTATGCAAGACCACTACCATGATCCTTGAGCTGAGGGCTCTCCAACTGTCTGTCTAGAACATAGTTTCGACCTCTCAATCACTAGCAATCAAGAGACCTGCGATGTGTGTTTCTTCCACCTTCTTGCCATCGGTGGTTAGCACTCGTTACCTTGCATGTGCGTGTGGGTATGACCAAAAGGTGAGGGTAGTTGTGTATGTGGTGAAGTTTAGTGAGAGCTTGATCAGGGAGGGAGTTCGCCAAAATGAGGGGTGATAAATCGCGAGTTTGATGGAGAGAAAGGAAGAAAGAGATAAATAGTGAGGAAAAGAAATTCTGGCCAACTTTTATAAATCCAAATTTTTTGAAATTGCAATTCAATCCCTAGAGTTTGTAAAGTAATGCAATTAGGTCCATGAGGTTAAGAAAATTAAATGAAAACCCTCGATTGACTTTGGTTATTCCATGCAAGTCTAATTCTCCCAAAATGAGTTCAATTAACTCCCCAAAAATTGTATTTCAGTCCCAACAATTTTCAAGTAACATGAAATCAAGTCTATAAAAATTATAATTTAAACCACAAAACTTCGTAAAATAATTAATCATATAAATTTAATGAAAATTTTGAATAATAGAAAGATCATATATTATAAATATAATTAAGTAAATTCTAGTGGTGTTACATATGGTGTTTTTATATATTTATAGGAATAATTATAATTTTGGCCCTCAAACATAACTATTTATTCGCTTTTAGTCCCTAATCAATCTTGAGTTACACTTTTGTCCCTCAAATTGTCATTTTTTAAATAATTTTCATCCTTGTTGTACACATCACATGACCACTTTTGAAGGAAAAAATTTGGAAAAATTATAATTTTGGTCCTCAAATATAACTACTTATCCACTTTTAGTCTCTAAACAATTTTGAGTTACAATTTTGATCAATAAAACTATATGTAAAGAACTACTCGGCTTCACCGTCCATCAGTTCTCTTGCCCATGTTACACGTTTTGAGGGGCAATTATCTAGCCTAAAGCACTTGTACTCATAAAAACAAGCAATTCCTTCATTCTCAATCTTTCCCTAGTTATTCCAACCAACATGACTATCACAATCGTCCATATATGTGTATGCATAGATCACCCTCTTAAAAAGGCCCTTATGGCCATCCTAGTTATGTGTACTATATCTCTCCACTGCTAGTGACAACACATCTCAAGAATACATATCTAGCTGTCTCTTAGGAAGATTTTCTGCTCTGAGTTGATATATATCCAGTAGACTTGTAGTGGATATGGCAATGCTCTAAAAGAGCAGTGATGTTACCCAAAAAAAAAAAAAAACTACACTTGCTTCAATGTAGTAATCCCTCAAATACTACTTCTCATAGTAAAAATACAGATTATTGTGCCCACCAAACAATCTGCAGTTGTAGAATGCACAATGATCAGTCGTCACTCTGATTGCTACCGCCTGTCTTGAGCTTTGGGGAGCAGAATTTTTGAAGGTGATGTTCTCATCAATAAAATCCTCCCCTCAACAATTATACTCATGTATCCAAATGTTCCAATTCCAATCACTCGCGATGGTTGGTGGTAGATAATTTTGGTGGCAGTATTGTTCCACATCAACAGCATATCATCAAGACGGATTCTAGTAAGTGTGATGAGGTTTTTCGTCTAGGACACGTACACGACTTGTCGGTAAATGCTATGAGCCACATGAACCGCAATCCAATGGGTGTTCTTGAGAGGCACTCCATCTATGGCTTCCTACATAATCCAATAATTGGCGTCGCCGCCTTGTGCAACCGTAATTAATCAAAGATTGTTTAGGAACTAAAAGCAAGTAAGTGGTTATATTTGAGGACTAAAATTATAATTTTTTTTCAAGTTTTTTCCTTCAAAAATGGTCACATGATGTGCATATGACCACTTTCCATCAATTTTAATGCCTAAAGTAATGACAAGGATGAAAATTATTAAAAAACTAATGATTAGAGGGATAAAAGTATAACTCAAAATTGTTTAGGAATTAAAAGCGAATAAGTAGTTATGTTTGAGGACCAAAATTATAATTATCTTATATTTATATTTATTTATTAGTATATATTATAAACGGGGCAGGATCTTATGAGGGAGGACAGGATTTCAAATGAATTCACAAACACCAACATTTAGTTGATACACAGGAAATAAATTACTCAACAACTCAACAGTCAACTCATGCTTCCAGACATACACCCCAACACAATGCCCTAACGCCTTCCACATGGCTCAGCGGGCAACAATAGGGCAATCTAAGAGGTACATAGAAGACAGTCAAATTATGAAACCTGTTTGGATAATCCAATTCAAAATCCAACCCTTCAACAGAAGCCTATTCTAAAATGGCTGCATGCTTAGAGATAATATCTAACTCATAGTTGTTTAACACAAAACCCCTTAGCCTTGCATTAGGCTAGGGTATATACACAACAAATTTAAAAAAGAAAAGAATATACCTGAATGAACCGCAAACCAAAGATAGAAAACTTTAATCAGTCTTTGATTAATTCAAAATAAAATTACAAAACTTTACAAGGTACGGCGGATGTAAATACAAAACAGCTTAAATGAAAACTTTGTTCTGAAATTAAAGAAAGCCTCCTTTGCCTATACAATTTGAGGCACTAAATATAAAAAAGGAAAAGAACTATTGCAGACTTCAGAATATAATTTTGGAGTCCGAACAGTAAAAAGCAAAAAGTAAAATACTGTGCAGATTTCAAAATTTTTGAACCCAGAACAGTAAAAAGGTATTCTACAGTATTCTGATATTATTCAGACTACTGTTTTCATCATATTATAATAATTATTACAATTATTGGCCGATAGTAATAGCTGACAAGCACAGCGGCTTTCACCACTCACACTATGCTTGTTTGTCTTTATTCTCACGCCTCAACGACTCTATCATTTCATCAAGGTCTTTCAGCTCATCAGCTAGGTCCTGTGCATCTTGGTACAGGTTATAAAATTGGTTATTACCAATTCTGGAAGAAGTCTCCATGGAAACTGTATCACCATCATTTGAAGCAAAGTGAATATCTTCATCTTCTTCAAATGATCTTTAAGTTCATCTTGTACCATATTAAGTACTTCTTTCAACAAATCAGCCCTGGAAAATTTTCCCTTTCACATCTTTATTTTTTCAGAAGCTTTTCGAAGAATTGAATATGCTTCCTTTTGCTTGTTATTAACAGCAAACTTATTATATTCAGCAATAGCTCAGGAGATATTATCCAGAGTTTCCTGCCCTTCCATTTTTCCAGTGGAACGATCAATCTGCAATATTTTATTCCACCATTTAATATAATAGGTTCTATAAAGACAAGGAATATTATCCTCTGAACAGAAATCAACCTCTGGCACCCATTTCCATATCCATGGGATAGAAAACTCCATAAAAAAAGATGAAAGCCTTATTGATAACCATTAGGTTTTCTTCTTCTGCCTCCTTAAACTTTGGAGAACAATCGACCCATTTGTCGAATAGCTGCCGAAATTGGTCAGGCAAAAGAAAAGGAGAAGGACCATATGATTTCCACCAGCTCAAAAACCAATTAGGAATATTATTACTAAAGACTTCTGGACACATCTTTATGAACCAAGTATGTTTATGCCGAGAGTTTTCATATAAGAAAACTTTGGAAAAGGCCTGGATATAATCCCAAAAATTAAACTTGAACAATAATTTGTTCTCCTTAGTTATGAACTCTTTTTCCTTGAATGAAGAAATTCCCCATTCTTCAATAGATATAATCTTTTTTATTATTATTTTACTAAAATTGATAATAGATCATTCTTGTGAACTAGGAAAGAAATGAGAGATCTCACAAGAACCTGTTGTGATGAGAATATTCTCATAGAAAGATCGAGGCTTATAAGACTCAACTGTATACGAAACAGTATCAAGATACCTTTGGAGTATTAACCAGGGATCATTTTTCCATCTGAGATCACTGTACTCAAGGATCATTATTATATCCCTGTGATCTTTCTTCTCGAAGGTAGAGAGAGAATCCTCATCTTGTGGGACAGCAGTATTAGCTGTGACATTAGTATAAGAGGGCTTTTAAGGAGTACGATTAGATCCTTCAAGTTTATTAGCCGCTGATGATGAAGAAGGAGATTTATTATTCTCCTGAAACTTCTTGAATTGCAGAAATTCTGCAAACATAGGGTCATCTGTAAAAGATGCCTTTCCTGCATTCATATTAAGTAGTTCTTATTTCCCATATTTAATTATAGGGACTCTATTAGAATTTGCACTCGAACTTGCACCACTACTTCTTCTTCCCCTATTAGGGAAAGGATTCCGACCACCTCCTCTCGTATTATTGGGGATCATCCAACCTGTAGATATTCACGGGTTAGAAAATCAGGAAGACTATTATCAATTCCTTTTTTGTATATTATTTTAAAATCAAACGGGGCTAAATAAGCTTGCCACCATCCAAACATTTATTTGGACATACCATGTTTAAAATCCTTATTAAACATAAATTGTGCAGATTGGCAATCAGTTTTTATTATGAAAGATTGATTATATAAGTTATCTTGAAATTTCAAAACACATTTGACAATAGCAAAGATTTCTTTGGCAACAACAGCATAATTCTGTTGACTAGAATTCCATTTACCCGAACAAAATCTAACAATAATTTCTTGTTTATTATAAGGATTAATTTTTTTTAATATTCCTCCATAACCTAAATCAGAGGCATTCGTTTCTATAATCGTTTCTCAATTAGGATTAGACAACATTAAACAAGGTAAGTTTTTAACTTTTTCCTTAATTTGAACAATAGCATTTGTATGACTATCAGTCCACGGTTTAGGGTTCTTTTTTAATCTATCATAAAGAATTGTTGTATCATTAGCAAGATTTTTATAATAAGCATATATATAATTAAGACTGCCTAAAAACCTTTGAAGTTGGGTTTTATCAGTAATCCTATCAGGAAACTTAGAAGCAAATTCAATACTTCTATTAATAGGAATTATTTTTCCTTTTTCTGTAAAATGTCCTAAAAATTTTATTTTAGTTTGAAACAAAACCATTTTTGTTTTTGAAATTACAAGTCCACTATTAATTATGACCTGTTTAAAAATATTAAGATGTTTGAAGTGATTTTCTATAGTATTAGAAAAAACAAGAATATCATCTATATAAAAAATTATAAAATTACTATAAAGGTTGAAAATATCATTCATAATTTTCTGAAATTCAGAAGGTGCATTTTTAAGACCGAATGGCATAACATTTCATTCATACTGACCAAAAGGAACATTAAAGGTGGTTTTAAACCTATCTTTTTCTAAAATTTGAATTTGCCAGTAACCAGATTTCAA